>JAIZAY010000024.1:385000-479181 GCA_029531755.1 Holothuria leucospilota | reverse complement strand
ACATTGAATTCTGACATGGCGGCCATCTTGAATTTATGCAAATTAGGGCACTTGGGGGGTAACTTTGAAATAACTTTCGATATGATGTTTAGTGGGGTCCAATGAACCAGTTAAAGCAAAAAAACCTTCTGAAGCAATTTGTTCTAGGTATTTTATAATTTGACTGGTCTAATGGTGTTTTCATATGGTCTACTCTATTTAGATGGGCTTTAACTGTCCTTTCACAGAGCCTAGTTGAAATTTTTTGGGATTATGAATAGCGACCCTTATACTCTATTATGAACAACGAACCCTTTTCCCGGTTATGAATAGCGAACCTTTTTTTCAATTATGAATATTGAACCCTTTTTTATTATGAGTAATGAACCCGTTTTTTTGATTATGAACATTGAACCCTTTTCGATTATGAATAACGAACCTTATTCTCGATTATGAATAGCGAACCTTATGAATAATGAACCTTTTTTATCATTTATTTTTATGAATAACAAACCTTCTGAACAATGAACCTTATTTTGGCCTTTCATCACGTTATGAATATAACGACCCTTATGAACAATGACCCTTATGAATAAAAAACCTTATGAATATCGGGCTGTCCCCGGTCTGCCTGTTTAGTGTTTGGCAAGTGCTAGATTCACTGCATCTACTAATACACACTGTTTTATTCAAACAGCCTGAAATGTAGACTCCTCCAATCTTAAATCAAGAAAATAATTAAGACTCCTAGAGTGCAGACCAATTGACTTAATTTGACCTACTTCATGGCATACTTAGATCCACAGCTAGACTAGTAGTAGCAGCTATAGAATACTGAATGTGTCCAACTGTCACAGTCTTCCTGTGCAGTGCCTAGAAATGCAGTTCATACTTACTAGGCCTACATACAGTATTGCTGCAGGCTTAGGTGAGGTGCAGTATATTGTCCCATAGAGCAGCATTCTATTGCCCATTCTAACATTTTCACAACAAAAGGTGAAAGAAAAGTATTTTTAGCCTTACTCATCTTTCTTTTGAGAGGGTTTTCCTCAAAATGAACACATTTTACAAAACAACAAGATTGTACTCACCAGAAATCCTTGTGCAGACATGTCAATTTTCCAGTTATGCCGCCTTCAGTTTTGTCTTCTGCAAGTCAAATCTGCATACAGAGCATTCCTTAACTGAGAATCCACCACTAAGACAGTAGGATTTGTGCCTCGTCATAGACCAGTGGGGTTAAAAAGTCACTCAATCCAAACAGCTGCATTTGTTGCAGCTCTCTAGGTGATACTTGCTACATGAAGAATCTAGTGAGTTTAGATCAGCTTTACTTAGCCTTGGCCTGTCTGTTTTCTTACCTGCCATTTACTGTGTCAAATGCTTTTGGGAGGAAGAAAAGTAACCTCATCACCTTCATGGCAGGTATTATCAGTGCAAATAGTGCATAGGTGGACCTAGCTGGCATGACTGGCCAAGTGGGCATATTTACTTGATTCTGAAAAATTATAAGCAACAAGGAATGGAATGCACCCAGGGAAATTTTCCAAAAAGAGAAAGTTTTAGGCTGATCTGGTTGGGTAGATGGAAAGAATATTGGGGAAGAGTGATCATCATGAGTGGGTGGAAAAAATCAGGAAAATGGGATGCTCCTTGTGAGGAAATTAAGTTGGTATTTGGAAGAGAATATGAGCAGTTAGAGGGAAGTTTGTACCATTTGTAACATTTGTACATTTGTACCAGAAAACAAGAAGACCTTGTTGAGTAGAAAGGAGTACTGGGGAACAGTGATCATAATGGGTGGAAAAATTAGGAAAGTGGGTAGCAGCTTGCAGGGAAATTTGTTATTTGGAGGGAAATATGGGCAGTTTAAGGGAAATCTAGCTACTTTCCTACAAGAAAGCATGTAGAAATTGGGAGAGCTTGGCTCAAGCAGCTGAGTCAATGGCTGGAAAGGTGTGACTGCTTAGAAAGGGGATAATTAAAAAAGGCCTATGTGGTATGCAGGTTGGGGAGAGGATGGTTGGGAATGTATTTGACTGAGGACGGGTAACTGAGAAGGAGGTGCTGGTGGGGGTTGGTTGGAGAGGCCATAACTAGGGATGTGACGGCTGGAAAGAATGCCTGGAGATCGACTGATCATGGGGCAAGCTGATTGTAGGGAGAGGGGAGACTGGGACTATTTGAAGAGGTGATGGGCAAAGTGGGGTGGCTGGAAAAATGGTAGGCCCTATGGCTAGGGATCAAGGGGTGGATGCCAACAGGGGTGGCTGATAGAGGGGGTGGCTGAGAACGGCAGTCACGGAGGAGGGGTGGCTAATTAGATAGTGGCTGAAAAAGGGAAGCTTGGGGGAGAGAAATGGCTGGGAGAGTGGATGATGGAGGAATTTAGTGGCTGGGGAGGGGTGAATGCTAAAGGGACTGCAGGGAGATGGGGTTGCTGGAAGAGGAATGGACTGTCAGAGGGAAGAGCTGGAATAGGAAAGCCTGAAAAGGGAATGGCTGGGAGAGGGATTGTGTGGATAGAGAGGGGTGAGTGCAAAATGGGGTGGCTTGGGGAGATGGCTGGGGTTATGTGGGAATGGGGTGGAAGCAAAAGGGGTTGCAGGGAGATGCCTGGGGGTTGTGTGGGTAGGGGAAGGGGTGGATGCAAAAAGGGGGTGCAAGAGGGTAAATGCTGGGAGAGGGTGAACTGGAAGAGGGCTGGAAGAGGGAAATAGCTGGGTGGGGATGACTGGGAGGGGTATGATGTGGATGAGGTAGCTGGGGAGGGAAGGTTGGATCTAAGTGAATGGGAGTTGCTGGGGGAAGGGTAGCTGGGTGAAGGAAAGTGCTGGGGAGGTTAGGATGGCTGGGGTAAGGATGGGGCTACATCCCCCATTGGAAGGAAATTTTGGTATTTTTGGCAAATGCATTAGATTTTGGGAAAATGGCCTTCAGTTTGATTCTTAAGTACATGTGTCAGCAATAAATCACAATTAAGAATGACCATGCATAGCTCTTTGTAAAACAAGGTCCTGGCAATGTAATTTCCTTGGATTGTAGCAAAACTTGAAGGTACTGACGTACGTACATCACTCTTTCCTGGAACAGGGCCAACTAGACTGAAGGTCTGTTACACTGGAGGTCGACTGGCCCGCTAATTACATAACCATATCCATCACTGCTCAGTGTGCAGTGTGCAGAATTTGATTCTTCAGTCCTTTAGCAACATGCTTGCATGTTAATCCGGCCTGCATGCTTCCACTTGAACCAAAATACTTATTATCTCCCAAACTGGGCGCTTTGGCATGAAAGCAAAATACTCTCAGTCCAGATGGCACGCATTGGGTTGCAAGAAATATAGGCGCTACTCTAAGTCCAAATGGCACACTTTGGCACGCAAGAAAAATAATCTAAGTCTAAATGGCACACTTTGGCACACAAGAAAGATAATCTAAGTCCAAATGGCACGCTTTGGCACGCAAGGAAAATATACTAAATTCAAATGGCATGCTTGGGCATGTAATCAATTTCAGGTGGCATACATGCAAAACTGGATGGCTCACTTTGGCACGCATGCAGTGGAAGCATGCCAAACGGTTAAGAGTGTGGGATGCATGCAGGATGTGTGCCACAAGGGTGTCAATGAGTGCAGCTAGTGTGCCTGTAGTGAGCCAAAGCCTTGGCATGCAATATGCATGCTTCTGACACGTATCCTGCACTCATCCTGCACGCAAGCATTTGTATAAGGGCTTGCAGGGTGAACTTGAGGGCAAGTGCATATAACATCCTTGTAGCATTATACTGTATGAAACCAACTTTGGGCTGAAGCCTGAAATGGATCTCGAGATGGCAATCTACCAAGTCACATGTACTAGGACCAAGTTTCATTGTGTAAATTGTGAACACCATACACTTTGCTATACTGTAGTTGAGATTGATCACATACAGTTATACTTGCAAGCTGCACCACCAGTATTGGTTTCTACACACTAACTATTCAAAGTGAAATTGTTTGATCCTCCTATTGAGATGTATACATTTCTGCAGTAACAGTTTTGGTTATCCTGCTCAGTGCTCACTAGTAATATTTTACAGTTCTGTACAATGACAACTGTGCATTTTGGAAAAGTAACATTCTTCAAACACTCAGTTGACTGTGTCTGGATCGATATCTTACTGTGTTCTGAAGTTTAAGCAGTGATTCAATCTTGTAAACAGCAATTAAAACTAAGTGCTATACCTGTACTGTACCGTTGCAAAACTAAACTGGAATGGATAAATTTGAGCTGTCAAATGAGAAGTCATTTCAGTAGTCAGACGAGAAGGTGGTTTCACTTGAATAAACTGTTGGACATCTATCTTTGGCTCTTTCAAGCCCCTTGATTTGTCCTTGAAGCAAGAATGTATCAATGACAGTATGTATGTTTGTTGTGCCTTCAGCTTGAGAAGTATTTGCTATACCATCATGAGGGAAGATAATTTGGGAATAAGAAAAAGTTTTGTTTTGAACAGTACTGTTGCAACAATGTCATGGGAAAAGGCCAAATTACTGCACAGTGCTATCCTCAAGTGGTAGGTACTATACGGTAGATCTGTTCATTTGAAAGAAGATTAAAAGATGAAACCATTTTTGCAAAACAACTTTCAAAGTCTCCTCTGGATTATACACTGTGACTTCAGTACTGAAGCAAAGAAAGTTACATCCAGATATGTTTCGCAATGTTGCCACCTTGCTACGAGAGTCGATTGGCCCCTCTGAAATGCATGGTAAAAGAGACCCCTCTGCTGGTGTTAACTGGCGGCTGTCCTTGGCTGAAACTCATGTATGCCAAATAAAAAAACCAGTTGGAAGAACTTTTGTGCTATAATTAATTATTTTGCACTTCAGATATTCATTTTTATGTACGACAAGGTGACAACAGTACATGAAATGCTGTCATACACAGTTGAGGAAACATAACCTATAGACAAACTGCCAGTGTAGCCCCTGGTCCACTTTGAGAGACATGCACACTTTATTTTCTGTAACTCAAAGCTTAGTTTTGAGATACATGGATACTATTTTACTGTACATACAGATATAGTATATATGTTACATGAAAAAAGAAGGTTGAATATACAGCAGGGATACTGTAGCTCTTAAGTAAAGTTTTATTTCATTAGTGTTTTGCGTACAGCTCATTGGCACTGAGACTTTGGGAGGGGGGAGGTGACATCAGGGGTTTGCCTCCCAGTGTTTGAAGAAATAAGAAAGTAAAAACTACTGTATGCACTCTTTTGTAGGTTGCAACTAGGTGTTTGTTGTCAAAAAAGATGTACCTCCCCAAATTTAAAGATTCAGCATACAGGTGATGTGCAGTATTCTGTAGGTACACATATTCAGAAGCACGTACTGTGGGCCTATATACTTGTTTATGTTAACATAAATAACGCATGCAAATAGTGCCGTGTGGGTAAATGGGGCCTATAGATATGCGTTTTATTTTAATGCGTATTCATGGGATGTGCGCAATAGCCAGTTGGATACACATATTGGCAATATTTTCACGTATGAATTGTGTTATTTTTCAAGCGTAGAACTCACATACTGCAGTTTCACGTATAAAGCCTCAAAGTATGTTTTGTGTACAAGTTATGTTTTGGCTGTATTTTCACGCCCCTATGGGCGTTTTGTGTGCAAATTAATATGCGTTTTTTTAACCTGAAGTGCGTATTCTATTGGTTTGAAGTGCATTTTAGCCAGGATTTTCACGTACGTTTTGTTTTATTTTTCACGGGTAGAACGCATACCCCACATTTCCACATATGCAAATAGTTGTTAAAGTTTGTGTAAGGGCTACCTCGAGATATCGTGTTAACAAGGTTTTCAGACTTTGACCCCCGGTGACCCCAGACGGCCTTTGACCTCCACCAAAAGCAATGCATGGACATGCCAAGTATGAAATCTATTCAAGCTTCCTACTTTGAGATATCGTGTAAATAAGTTTTTCAGAGGTTGACCCCTGGTGACCCCAAATGATGTTTGACCTCTACCAAAAACATTAGGGTTCTTTCTCTAACCATAATGCATCTACATACCAAGTATGACATCTATCCAAGCATCCTATCTCAACATAGTGTGTAAACAAAGTATTCAGGGTTTGACCCCGGTGACCTAAAATGACTGTGACCTCCACCAAAACTATAGGGTTCTTTTTGTCACCACAATGCATCCACATACCAAGTATGAAATTTATCCAAGCTTCCTACCTTGAGATATCGTGGAAATAAGTTTTTCAGAGGTTGACCCCTGGTGACCCCAAATGACCTTTGACCTCCACCAAAAACAATTGGGTTCTTTCACTTACCATAATGCATCCACATACCAAGTATGAAACTTATCCAAGCTTTCTACCTTGAGATATCGTGGAAACAAAGTATTAAGAGTTTGAACCCTGGTGTTCCTAATGACCTTTGACCTCCACCAAAACAATTGTTTTTTTTTTTATCTTACCATAATGCATCCACAGACTAAGTATGAAATTTATCCAAGCTTCCTACCTTGAAATATCGTGTAAATAATGTATTCAGATCTTGACCCCTGGTGACCCCAAATGACCTTTGACCTCCACCAAAAACAAAACGTTTCTTTCTCTTTTCATAATGCATCCACAAATCAAGTATGTAATCTATCCAAGCTTCCCACCTTGATATATCTTGTAAACAAGGTTTTCAGATTTTGAACCCTCGTGACCCTAAATGATCTCTGACCTCCACCAAAAAGAACTGTGTTCTACCTTTTAATATGGGGCATCCACCTACCATCTTTGAGAACTGTCAGCGTTTCTCTTGTAGAGATATCGTGTAAACAAGAAGTGTCACATACACACATACACACACGACATCACCATCGCATAGATTCCTTTGGTCTTCGGCAAGGAATCAAAAATATATTTTCTCCAATACTTGTGACAAACTATACATCTATAAAAGCTGAAATATTGTCAACTGGAACTGTCAGAAGTGTAAAGCAACAGAGTAGCATGTTCGTCTAATTCTTGCATTGAGCATTTCAATATAAGATGTTACTTTATTCCATGTGCTTTGGCTAGGATACTTCTTAAACAAATATGGTTTGTACAAGAATTTGTGAAAAGGTGTCTTGGAATTTTCTAGACTGTCAGTTCAATTTTCTAACCCCAATGCTCTTCAAACTTTTTTAATCTCTCAACAAAACTTGCCATTATATATAGTCATTTCCTTAATTAAAGGATAGGTTTACTCAAAAGTTTACTTCTGAAATGAGGAAGAGGAACAAATGTATTCATTTAGGTGAAAAGTCTATTCTATTCCTAAGTGTGGTTCTCGAGATATTAAGTAAAAAAGTTCCAAACTTTGCCCCGTAAAGTGAAGTTTAGGCAAGCAGGAATGATTTCAATTCCCCACATTGTTAAAGACTACTTTGTTTTCATTCTTTGTCAGTCTTTTATTGTGACTTTGAAATAGCTAGGGACATGAAATCACCCATTGGGATTCAGAAATGTGTTACATTCTTATGTGCGTCATGCATTCACATAACAAAAGCATGGCACCATGAAGGTTAGAACTTGGTGTGAAGTTTAAAGAATAACAATACAGTGTGACCTACTGTGGGGCCATGATGTCACCTGAACTTGCTTCAAGTTCACTTTGGGATGAAAATCTTCCAACCTCATTCGTAGATATCTTAAGAACCAAACATCAGATTCAAATCATTACGTAAAATAGCCCTTACTCAAATTGCCTACAAATAAACTGTACAAACCCGGACCTCTGGGCATAAAATCAGGATTTAAATTGATGTTCGCACCTACAGTGTATACAGCCACTCCAACACTAACATTTTGAAAAAAATCAATAAAACTTTGAGAAAAAATCCGATAAGCATCAGAGTTGCTGTAAACTGTAGGTGCTAACATCAAGTAAAATCCTGACTTCCCGTCTAGAGGTCGGGTTTTAGACTGTATAGTGGTAGGAGATTTGAGTATGGGCTATTTCAAAGTGAAACTTTGATCCATGGAGATGCTTACATTCTGTTTTCTCTTTAACAAATCAAAACTCAAAAATGAATTTTTGGTTAAACATGCCTTTTAAATCTAAAATTTATACTCTTTCTCGATGTTAGATTTTACAAAATTTTAGTACTTATCCAGGATATGTCATAACAAAAGGAAATTGTAGGACTTTTAGGCCTTAAAAACGGCCCAATCAAATTGCAAGACTTTCCACTCTTGTATTGAACTCTGTTCAAACAACAATAAGATTTTAAAGGAAAACATACAAGAATTTTTATGCGTCATACTGAAATACGGATAGTTAGCATTTCTGGCTTAGGACTGTTTACTTTTGCTGGCAATCAGCATGCAAAAAAACTAACCATCCCAATATCTAAAAGATGGGAATAATTTCTAAGATGGTTTGAAGACTGGTAGAAGTATCCTTGATTTGCTTCTTCCTGAAATGTGCAGTCATAAATTATTTTCATGAATTATTTAACCTTTTCTGTAGGTTCGAGATTACAGTATACTTCAACCACTCGGTCATCATCGCAATGTCTTCCTCAGTTTCTAAAACAGCTTCTGTTATTAAACGTAAAAGTTTATTTTAAATTAGGTCAGTAAGTAATTCCACAGTACATGTTGCATAGGCGACGGAAAATGTTCCCAGTTTTTGGCCCCCAACATTTGACCTCCCAATAAAACAAATAAGCTTAATACTGGATGGGCCAATAATGAAAGAGTTGTCAAAAAATTATTTATATTGGAAGGAATAGTTGGTGAAAAATATGGAAAATGTTAGGAAATATGGCAAGAATTGGGTTAAAAGGCTAAATATTTTGGTTTTGGTGTTTAAACTACAGCTTATAGCAGATAAATGTTAACCAGGTACAAGACTGCTAGAAACTCTTATAAAGTGGTCACTTCTTAAGTGATTGTTAACTAGATGCCACATTAATTGAAGTTCTGTCATCTTGAAATTCCATTTCGCTAAAAGCTACTTAGAGATGTCATATGAAGAGAAACGTGAAATCTACTGGACTGCCCAGTTGCGTACTATTTTCCCCTATGGCCTTAACAAAAGAAATGAACTTAATTCCAAAAAGCGTATCAATTTTGCCCCGTAGGTCCCTCTGTTGTGTGTTTATCACCAGTGTACTGCATTTGTTCAACTTTCTATATATATATATATATATATATATATATATATATATATATATATATATATATATATATATATATATATATATATATATATATATATATATATATAGTAGGTAGAGTGACGTAGCGACTTTATATGGATGAGTCAATCCACGCTATATTAAATAGTCGCACAGAGCACAGAGACCTTAGGCCATTTTTCCTCTAACATAGGCACCAGCCTTATACTGAAAGAGGATGTTTATTTGTGAATGGAAGACCTAGCCTCAATAAGGATTTGAACCAGCGACCTACCGCATACAAGGCGGATGCCCTGACCACTGAGCCATTGAGGCCTATGTGGTAGAACGCGGTCAACTGAGCTTAATTACTATTGGGTTAAGTTTTCAATTGTTACGTCATAGGAACGCGTCCCATCTAGTATTGAGTAGGTAGAGTGACGTAGCGACTTTATATGAATGAGTCAATCCACGCTATATTAAATAGTCGCGCAGAGACCTTAAGCCATTTTTACTCTAACATAGGCACTTGCCTTATACTCAAAGAGGATGTTTATTTATAATTATATATATTTATTTATATATATATATATATATATATATATATATATATATATATATATATATATACCTATTTTAAGCAAATACTCATGGGTACAACAAATGTAGCCATTGTACTAAGTATACCTAGGCCATTCACCTAATTGGTTTTATTGTTATCAGCTTTTCCTCAGGATTATCTCCTCTGCCCTTCATGGGTATAGTTAATTAGTTAGTTAGATGATGTTTAACGTCCCAGTTTCCAACCGATTGGTTCAAGACCAGTAAAAGCTAATTTCAGTTTAATTCTGTTGCAATTGAGGAAGGGCAAGGTGCCCGAAATATCTTGCAAATAAACGTACATTTTTCACACTGGATGTTTTGAAAGCGTTACTACTCTCTTCTTTTCTTCTTATATATATATATATATATATATATATATATATATATATATATATATATATATATATATATATATATATATATATATAAGGTCAAAGTACTGCGTAGCACTTATGAAGTAGGTAGGTAAAAATGAAGTAGTAAATAGTGCTAAAAGTTTGTGAAAAATTCCACGACGTTTCGGGTTTAAACCCTTCATCAGGTGGCAAAAATGCAACTGATCGTTGACACGACCAAACGTACAATTTAAAAAATACACAATAAAATTGGGCACGGTAAAACTTGGCTAGGAAAACAGACAGTGTTAAGTGGTTACCACAAGTCAAAACAATGCAGGAATTGCTGTGTTATAACAGTTCAAGTCTAACGTTCAGACCATGTGGGGACAGGGTTCCAAGTTTCATGATTAGGCGGTTTTCGGCAGCTAGGCGGTCATGATCGGAACCTCGACACGAGATGGCCGCCGAAACCATCAAGTCACGGATAGAGCATGTTGACGGGGGATTGAAGTGTGTGGCTACCGGGAACCCTGGGAGGTTCTGTTTGATTGACCTCAGGTGCTCGGTGACTCGGTCAGCAAGACGACGTTTTGTTTCTCCCACGTACAGTATATTACAGCGTTTACATACGAGAACGTAAACAACATTGGCTGAAGTACAGGTAAAATTCTGATGAACGTTAAACCGGTTGTTGTTGGGACCTACAATGGAAAGGTTTTTGTCATAACTGACCACCGGGCAAGTATTGCATCTCCCACGGTTGCAAGGAAAAGTTCCTGGGGTGTTAGGCACCACTGCTTGAGGTTGAGAGGCACGGACCAAGTGCTTAGATATGTTCCTTTCAATTCTGAATGCTGTGATGGGGGGTTCAGGGAAATGGTCACGGGTGGATGGGTCATGACGGAGGGTCTCTACATTCCTGTAAATGGCACGTACAATGGGAGTTACAGATGGGTGAAAGGATAGGACCAACGGGATACGTCTGGTGGGTGTATGGTCAGTTTTGGGGGCAAGGGCAGAGGCTCTATCATTTCCTTGTATGCGTTTCAGGGCATTAAAGAGCACTCTTTGTGGATACTGGCGTTGTTCAAAGAAAGAAATAATCTGCTTGGAAACTTTAGCGAAATCCTGGTCGTCGGAACAATCCGTCTGGCCCTTAAAAGTTGTGAGAAAGGAATCGAATTGGTACAAGATCTGGGGTGGTTGGAAGGGTACATGAGGTAGTTGTGAGAGTCAGTGGGCTTAAAGTGGAGATTGGACTTGATTTTACGGTCGGAGATGGATAGTTCCGTGTCTAAAACACTACTGAGGAGTTGGAAATACAGTGAGTGAATTTCAAACACGGGCAGAACGTTTCAGCAAAGTTAATGAACTTTTCCAAATCGTTTCGAGGACCCACTGCGACCCCAACAATATCGTCAATATACCTTTTATAAAGTATGGGCTTGATCCCGGTGTATCGAGAGAACATCTGCTCCTCAAAGTGGCCCATGGTGAGGCAGGCCACAGAAGGTTCCAGTTTAGTGCCCATAGCTACTCCTTTAATTTGGCGAAAAAAAACGACCATTGAACTGAAAGCAATTTTGTGTGAGGACTAGTTCTGTCAAGCGAAGAAAGGTGGTGGTAGGGATGTTAGGGTCCTGGCGTTGATCAAGGTAATGGCATATGACTGCTAAAGCAGCGTGATGGGGGATTGAAGTATTTTTTTTCCTAAAAAGGCCTTATTTGACCGGACCATGAATGAACAAAGGTCTTTTCTTTCTAATTCACTCCCTAACACTGGCGAAGTACATTGTCTCATCCATGTCTATAACCGTAAACTTTACAACTTTTTACAAGAATCCAAATCTAAGACCTTAGCTTCCTTGTTACCCAAGGAGCATTCCACTCTAACCCCTGGCAGTGACCGTACTCCTAACACTAGATTAGTCGTCACCATCCACTCTGACATGAAATTTTCCTCCCCTGAACGTTCAGTCCTCTCCAAAGGTATGAATTTTGTCCCCCTGAACCCCCTTCCAGATGAGTTTTCTATCTGCAGATACGTGTCCTCGTTCTGCAAGAGGCTCCGCCTTCGCTTACATTTTGGAGATTCCGATGAAACCGACAACACTTCATCGGAGGACGTTTTCCGTTCATTCAAGTCTAAGCGATCTCCATGGACCCCTAAACCTGACAAAAGCAAGGTCCTGGACAGTGTAATTGAGTCCATTAATTCCGATTTAGAACGTCTCCTTCCTCCCAAAGTAACTCTTTTTCGTTAACATTTCTTTGGACGAGCAGAAGGCCCTTCTGTCCCTCAAGAAGAACAAGAATTTGATTATTAAGCCTGCTGACAAGGGCGGTGCCACTGTTGTTTGGCGTCAAGATCTTTATGTTTCTGAAGCTGAGAAACAACTCTCAGACCAAACAGAATACACCGAACTGCCGATGGACCCCACTTCTGAAATCCAAACCTTGGTCAAGAAAACCTTAGCTACCCTTGTAAGTCAAAAACATCTTCCAGAATCGGCCAAATCCCTTCTGCACCCTTGCCCACAAATCTCCAATTTCTATCTATTGCCCAAAATTCACAAGGCCAATAATCCTGGTCGTCCCATTGTGTCTTCCCACAGCTGCCCCACGGTTCTGATTTCACAGTACGTAGACTCTGTACTTTCCCCATTAGTGTCAACCCTACCTTCGTTTATCCAGGATACTCCTCACTTCCTTCGGTTAATTCAAAACTTTGAGTTTCCTGAGAATCCCAGTGAACGTACTTTATTCACCATGGATGTCAGCAGCCTCTATACTTCAACCCCCCATCACGCTACTTTAGCAGTCATATGCCATTACCTTGATCAACGCCAGGACCCTAACATCCCTACCACCACCTTTCTTCGCTTGACAGAGCTAGTCCTCACACAAAATTGCTTTCAGTTCAATGGTCGTTTTTTTCCGCCAAATTAAAGGAGTAGCTATGGGCACTAAACTGGGACCTTCTGTGGCCTGCCTCACCATGGGCCACTTTGAGGAGCAGATGTTCTCTCGATACACCGGGATCAAGCCCATACTTTATAAATGTATATTGACGATATTGTTGGGGTCGCAGTGGGTCCTCGAAACGATTTGGAAAAGTTCATTAACTTTGCTGAAACGTTCTGCCCGTGTTTGAAATTCACTCACTGTATTTCCAACTCCTCAGTAGTGTTTTTAGACACGGAACTATCCATCTCCGACCGTAAAATCAAGTCCAATCTCCACTTTAAGCCCACTGACTCTCACAACTACCTCATGTACCCTTCCAACCACCCCAGATCTTGTACCAATTCGATTCCTTTCTCACAACTTTTAAGGGCCAGACGGATTGTTCCGACGACCAGGATTTCGCTAAAGTTTCCAAGCAGATTATTTCTTTCTTTGAACAACGCCAGTATCCACAAAGAGTGCTCTTTAATGCCCTGAAACGCATACAAGGAAATGATAGAGCCTCTGCCCTTGCCCCCAAAACTGACCATACACCCACCAGACGTATCCCGTTGGTCCTATCCTTTCACCCATCTGTAACTCCCATTGTACGTGCCATTTACAGGAATGTAGAGACCCTCCGTCATGACCCATCCACCCGTGACCATTTCCCTGAACCCCCCATCACAGCATTCAGAATTGAAAAGAACATATCTAAGCACTTGGTCCGTGCCTCTCAACCTCAAGCAGTGGTGCCTAACACCCCAGGAACTTTTCCTTGCAACCGTGGGAGATGCAATACTTGCCCGGTGGTCAGTTATGACAAAAACCTTTCCATTGTAGGTCCCAACAACAACCGGTTTAACGTTCATCAGAAATTTACCTGTACTTCAGCCAATGTTGTTTACGTTCTCGTATGTAAACGCTTTAATATACTGTACGTGGGAGAAACAAAACGTCGTCTTGCTGACCGAGTCACCGAGCACCTGAGGTCAATCAAACAGAACCTCCCAGGGTTCCCGGTAGCCACACACTTCAATCTCCCATCAACATGCTCGATCCGTGACTTGATGGTTTCGGCGGCCATCTCGTGTCGAGGTTCCGATCATGACCGCCTAGCTGCCGAAAACCGCCTAATCATGAAACTTGGAACCCTGTCCCCACATGGTCTGAACGTTAGACTTGAACTGTTATAACACAGCAATTCCTGCATTGTTTTGACTTGTGGTAACCACTTAACACTGTCTGTTTTCCTAGCCAAGTTTTACCGTGCCCAATTTTATTGTGTATTTTTTAAATTGTACGTTTGGTCGTGTCAACGATCAGTTGCATTTTTGCCACCTGATGAAGGGTTTAAACCCGAAACGTCGTGGAATTTTTCACAAACTTTTAGCACTATTTACTACTTCATTTTTACCTATATATATATATCTATATATATTTATATCTCTATATATATATATATATATATATATATATATATATATATATATATGAGACATTCCACGCTATATTAAATAGTCGCACGGAGACCTTAGGCTACGTCACTCTACCTACCTACCTACTATATATATATATATATATATATATATATATATATATATATATATATTTTTATATATATATATATATATATATATATATATATAGGTGTGTGTGTTTGTTAAAGAGTTTTTGTTTCGGGTGATGGTGCTCTCATTCTTGGTCTACATTCACCTTTGTAGATGGATGGTATAAAGTAATTGATGGTCTCTATCCTGGACATACCATTGAATGAAAATAGAGCATGTTAACTCATTAGTTTGAATGTGAGGCACATTTTTCAGGGCGGGCATCACACTGCACTGTTGTGCAAACAATGATTCATGAAAACGGTTTATAATAAAATTGCTTTTGCTTAAATGGCGGTTTTCCTTTGTCTTGATTAAAATTTTGTAGTCATTTGTCATATTCAGACTACAGTTTTAACTGTTTTAATTGCCGTTTTCAGCATTTGGTATGGCCATGTGTTGAAGAATATTAAAAAAAAAACATTTTGTTTGGGAGGTGGAGGGAGTGGGTAAATAGAAGTTCAGCAACTTTCTATTGGTACACAAACCTTGGAACTAACCGTTATCTGAGCTGACACCTGGGAAAATTCAGGAACGAACCCTTCGAACTGTGCGTGGACATAACTAAGGGCGCTATTTCAAATTTTGTTACGGTAATCTTGGGCACTAATTCCTTCATGTCATTGATATGATTTCCACTGTGTTAAGAAATTCTTAGTTGTAAAGATCGCCTGTCATTTGTGATTGACTATTTAGAACTTAAAAACAATACTGAGATCATTAATTAAAGCAATTTCTTTCAAGAAGGATTCTTTGTTTTTGTTGCCCTAAATCGCTTGGTCGTAGCCAAACCTTCCGGTGATTCAACTAGTTTATTGTTATACAATATTTTACATTCGTGTCAACTGTATACTGGATGAATCAATAAACCACCAAGATGAATCACTGGATTAAATGCTTTACATTTTTCGGCTTTATTGTTTTAGGCTTCTCATTGCTTGAGCAGGAGCTTTTCTGTAAAAAGGATCCAAAAAACAAACAGTCTCATGGTAACAGTGGCCTTAGTACCGTAGTTTTGCTGTTGCAAGCGTCCAGCGACAACGTCCACGTTGGAGCTAGGATACTCGAAAGATTCATGAGAAAACGAATTTTCATTTATTTTTATTCAAATAGCATGGTGAGCACTAAACATGCTACAAAATCACAATTTTACGTTTTCTAATTTCCAAATGGTCTAACTTGGACCAGATAGCGGTCAGTACAGAATTTACCACTGACATGAAAAAAGGACTATACTGATATGTGCAAGGAATTATTTTAAATTGCAATATTTTTCGAGTGTGTGCTGTCTGGCAAATTAAAACTGGAATTTAGTGTTGTATCTCCATCGTTAACAGCTCTTTTGTCGAAATCATGATGAAACAGGGTGGCTTTGTGAGTGGGATGGGGCAATTACGGTAGGTATTGCGGAGTACCTTATAGAGCATTTCCACTCAGGCCGTTCTAAAAAAGAAAATCAACCCGCGGAAAATCTATGGGTACGCAAAGCGCTCCGAAAACTCCAGTCTTTGAGACGATTTGTTCATAATCCAGGGACTTATTGCTGTGAATTGGAACCTGAATACAATACAAACTAGTAGTTTGTCTCTGTACCTATATTTTTGACAAGCACCACATTTAGTTGGTGAAAGAAATGGAGGGGGGGGGGGGTGCAGATGTGGGAAAGGTGTCATTGTGTTATTGAATATCGAAACTTTTTAAGTTAAGTTTTTTTTAAATTATATTATGTTTATCATTCCTAGACTAGGCTTCTGCATCTTGTAGTATGATAACCATGGACGTAAACGGGCGCATAGTCAGGATTTGCTCTGATGGATGGTCTTCAGACCACACATGATGAATTTGTTATCAAACCACTGCATTACTAACATTGGTCATGTATGTTTCATTGTGTACAGCATGAAAGAGTCCAATGCACATGTCCACGTTGTTTAAACTTTGCATGCCTATAACTTTCGAGCTTTTACTAAGGTAGTGAAGGCCTGGCGATGTAGCTTTCAGGAGCAAAAACTCTTTAGGGAGGGTATGAGATACACTCTAAAATGTGTCAAGGCCATGGTATTTTTTATTTTCAAGGGGGATTTTTCTTTTGGCGCGTTCCATGCCCCTCTCTGTCTACGGGCTTGAATCTAGGACTAGGAACTCGTGAGTATTTATGGCAACTATGCACTTCATTATTACAGAAGAGAAATGAGAGAAAATATGTGGGCGTGATTAAGTGCGGATTGGAAAAGACTAGCCTAACTGACGTCTAACTAGCATTTTACTTTTTATGACCGGATATGAAGTGGAAAACCTGATCAATTTTAGCTGCGTAAATTACCGCGTAGCTCAGAACTTAATAAAGACTTTGAAGTGTCTCTTTGTCAGCCATGAAGCTGACGATTTTTGTCAGCTTATCTATCGTCCTATGTTCTACCAGCAAAAACTACTTTAGTTCGAGGGGATCGTTATAACTGTGAGCAAGACTACTAGTTTACTGGTATGGCTCAAAGTGTAATAGCGTCATTAAAACATGACTTAAAAGTGTGCCGACATAGGCTGCTTGGGTTGGGCTTTGCCTTTTAATAGTCTAAGAAAAGTCATGAAGGCCATCTTGGCACTGCAGGTGGAATCCCGAAAGTACTCTCGAAAGAGGTTACCAGTGCAAGCAAGAATTGCCTTCAATGGCTTCAAGAATATAGACCCCAACTATCTTTACCATTGTTCTCACTAGCTTTCATGTTAATCACTTTTGAATTAAGCTTACTCAAACGTTAAAATATAACATACGCTGAGTAAACAGAATAAGCCCATCAGGAGGTCTCTGTTCTAATTGTGGAAATCATGCATAGTGGTTTTGTTGTACGTGTTATATCTTAGAATTCTATAAATGTATACAACTTTTGGTAAAAACCTTTTGGTTGGAGTATGCAAATTTAGTGCAAATTATCTTTAACCACCGCTTTAATTCAGGTACTTGTTTGCACTTTTGTTTTCCGCACAAAACTTCGCCCCTAATTTTTGGCATTAGGCAGTAACTAGATACCGACCTATCCTTTCTATGATAGCACCAAAAACAAGATTCTCTGTTCATAAATCAGTTTTTCTTAATATTTTCTCACAGTTCCCCCTTTCCAATAACCCGAGGCATTTCATCCTCTTTAACACTATTATCTTCCATTTTTCTATCACCGGCATCACTGTACGAGAATTCTCAAGTACTCACTCGGGACGGGCTAGGGTGAGACAACCCTGAATTCTTCACACCGGTGAGATTGCGTCATGAACTTCCAACGTAGAAATTTCGCCCAGGCAATATACGGCCTTGTTGAGGTTGACATTGGGTGGAAGATGGAATCAGTTCTTACTACTCTGTTCGCTACTATGTCACTAAAAACGAATGCCTTCGTAACTGGAAATGTGAACTTAATCAGGTAATGGAATGAATCCGAGTTTTTTCAATATCTTAAGCTTAAAAGTGTTCCACTGGGGCATAAAGAAATCCTCCACTAGCTTCAAATCAGCTTTCAATCCAAGAGCCGACTTTCTGGCAGGTTTCAGGGCAACGACCTGGTGTTCAGGAAAAATCAAAGCTTCTCAGAATCTCTGGGACATTTTCAAAAGTTTAGGGGTGAGAAAAAGATGTTCACATTGACATTGGAGTCAGGGGGTAGATGCTGGTGAGAGACTTTTGAGGGGGGGGGGGGCTGCAGGGCCCTTCTATGATATTTGTGCCTGTAAGCTCTCATACAGAAAATATTAAAGCGGTAAATCTGCGTGGAGCAATTTTTTCTTTAGGGAAACTGTGGTAATAAAACACCAATTTATATTAGCTTCAAGTGAATGGCGCATAATTATACCAGTATGCATTGTATTGGCCAAAGGTTTTTAGTTGTTGAGAATATGTTTAGCTTGTTATGGTTTGAAAAATGTACCCATTTTCCACATGAGGTGTGTAGATGATCCTTGTCTTGTGCGGATGCACGTGGGAACAATAAAAAAAAATACGACAGAATGCTACATAGAATCCAGCCAGGCGGGCGGATCCAGGATTGTACAATAAGGAGGGGTTAATTCCAAGAGGGCAAAGTTACAAGATAAGAGTGTCAAATGTACGAAGCCTCTATACAGGACGGGGGAGGGTTCCTGAGGAAAATTTCAATGAAACATTCTTAAATGGTATTTCCTGGCACAAGCCGGAATTTACCCTCTAAATACCCTCCTGATATAACAGGCTGTGATCAGGTAGAAAACTCCACCAGGTAACTTGATTTTGTTGTACAGCTGTAAATCAGGGAAAATGCATGCAACATCGAAACAACCCTTAACTCTTTTTATATCCCTGTATCCAAAAATATCTTTTATTTGGCCTTTTCAAGAGAAAATAATTACCTACTAAATGCAAAGAACAAAGCATTACTAACTAAAAGGTCACTTATCACATGTTAATATTTTACAGTTACATTAAAAGTATCAGTTAATTGTCTGTGGAGACAGTTTTTGCGTCTTAACTCTCCAAAAACGAGAAGTTTCGATTAATAACTTGAAAACAATGGCAAGATGTAATTATAAATTATTTTAAAAGAGCGCTAATAGAAAGTAATATATTTAAAAAATTGCTGATATTTCGTTTTTTAGTTGAGTGTAGGAGATAATAATTTTAAAGAATGGTTTAGCTAGTAGTGTGTTATTCTCTGCGAAAGGGCAAAACTGAAACTTTTAGGAGTTTAGAGGTAGCGACAGCTACCTAAAGTCTATATTTACAAGAATATATATTTTAGAGCTTAGAAAATGAATTTCATTCACCCAACTCCCGATTTCATAGCTTACTCCGCTGCTGAGATATAAAATGTTGAAATTATTGACTTAATTTGAAAAAGTCGATTGTGATGTACTTCTTATATTGTACTTTATTCTACCCTGGAATTAGAAGGTTCTCTGCCATTCCTCAATATATCTCAATATATCTCCCATACTTTTATAAGTAGTAAAGGGACGGAGTGTATGCTAATATTTGCCAACCAGTAAAACAGTATCAATGCAAGATTGATTGTTCATAGGATCGATTGGTAGTCCTACATACTCCCGACCCTCGATCTTGCAAAGGTTTCCCATTGAGATTTCAGACCTTTGAGCAGGCCTGTAGCCAGGAATTCTGATGTGGGGGGGGGGGGGGCACCGACACCGCATAAACGGGCACCGTTTGTAGTCAGTAGTGCCACCATATCATTACAGTGCGGGAACTGCAGGGGATGATATCTTAAACTTACCACAGATAGCTTAAAGTTATCGGTTTTATGTGTGCACATACGCGAGAAGCGCGAGAAAATTTCACTCTTCTGCTGGAAATTTTCCCCTCTTTTTGAATTACACAGACGTGGAAAGTCTCCACAAGTGAAGGGAACAAGACTATGATCACGATGATGCTTCTTCAGCTCCGCAAGAGCAGGTGAAGAGTTGAGTACTTTACAAACGGCGAGGGGACCAGGAGCTGCCATTAGGCAGGCTTGGTGTGGTCCACTATGATTTTGTTAAGTACCAGAAGGAAATTACCCGAATGTCTGGCGAATTAACATAATGGGAACGCTAGCATGGAGCTTTGAGCAGGGCTTTGAATGACAGTGAGAGCACACCAATCTCTTCACAGCTCACAATTCAGATGGTAATTATCGAACGAATTATTGAACGAAATTTTGCATGAACAGAAAATTTAAAGTAAATTTTGGTACAAATTTGTGGTACGAGTAAATTTAGCTTCAAACCTTACAGTCGTCGCGTTAAGAATGTTACTCAAGGTAATAGATTACTACATGAAAGCCCCTTGATGTTCGGCATCTATAGCTTCGGCTAGAAAAGTTCACTGGAATTTTTGTGCTAATAATGTTCATGGATGAAATAACTTCACTTGTGAGAATTACCCGCGAAACGCGCCGAAATTTGGCAGGAAAATTATTTACCACAGTAAAACCTGCATACAGACTCAGAAAGGGGTGGTAGAAAGATAAGCCCCACAAAAGGACCAAGCTCCCCTAACACCTAAGGGTCCAGCAACCCGAAGCCCCGCCAGAAGCAATGGGTTACTAAAAGAATGCCGAACGCGAAAATTTGGGCGCGAGGCGAAAAACGTGGGGCTCTGTTGAAGAAAAATTGAAAATATTTGGTTCCTATTAAGGAAAGTTAGAAAGTATGGGTTTCTATGGAAGAATCTGGCCCTCCTCGTCCTAGACAGTTCCAATTCTCGGGACTAAGTTACTCCTTCCAAAA
Source organism: Holothuria leucospilota (assembly GCA_029531755.1). Taxonomy (NCBI): domain Eukaryota; kingdom Metazoa; phylum Echinodermata; class Holothuroidea; order Aspidochirotida; family Holothuriidae; genus Holothuria; species Holothuria leucospilota. Next base: position 458,296 of record JAIZAY010000024.1, on the reverse strand, counting down.
CTGTCTTGAGCCCCTCCTTGTGCAGACACCCTTGTGCGGACAAACGTAGTTTATTGCTTAAGGTCATATCCTGGTGGGCATACAAGGCCATAATATTTAACCAGGACATTTTCTGCGCATGCTGTGTAATGTGAGCTACTCTGCATCTTTTGACTTTGATGTAAATCAAAGAACATTCACCAGTGACCAATTGAGAATTTTGCTTTCTGCCAACCAAAATGTATTTGGGGTGATGACATGTCTGTCCACCCGATTTCATAGCCTGTACAGTTAAAACTGATGATAGTTCTTAAACCATTACAGTTTTAACTGTACAAAACTTACGGATGAAATCATAGATTAAACCATGTGCAGTTAAAACTGGATAACGTTTCTTTGAACTTGATAAAGTCCATTTCTGTTTTAGCTGTCATAATTTATGCACAGTTAAAATTGATAATGGTTTAATCTATGCTCTAAACCATGAGTTTTGCACAGTTTTTACTGACAACGTTCTTAAACCATTACAGTTTTAACTGTACAAGCTATGAGAATCGGGTGGTCTGTCTTTAAGAGCAAAACCAAGACGCCGTGTTACTGGTAGCGGAGGATTCCCCCTTTCACCACCCCTGGACATTGAGACACTAAACGTTTCTTACAAAAAATGTTAATCATGATGTTGAGTCTGAATTAAGAATATTCCAGATCGTAAGAGAAAGAGGATAGAACTTCTCATGGATTCAGGTTTGTGTTTTTCCGGGAATTACGCCTACAAGAAAGAACAATATCCTAATTGTGGAACCTGTACCTTTATAAATTAAGCCAACATATCTGAAACTGGGGTTAAAGCTGTATGTAACTGAACATTAGAGCGCGCGTAGCACGCGAAGATTTTTGAAATTTTAGAACAAAAATGTTATAGAAAACAAAATACTTTCATTATTTGATTTCCTTTTGAGATCATTTTTGGTCAAAATTCGCTTGGTGTCATACCAGGGCCACCGTTTACATGTACTAAAATTTTCTTTTCGATCGATTTTCCGTAAGGGGGACACAGTGGTCCTCACGGGGGGCCAGGGGCGGGATTTGATGTCTGAAAGTGCGGGGGGGGGGCAAAGCTGGGTAGACTGTCAAACGGCGCCGAAGGCGCCGCGGGAGCGCCAAGCGCTCCCCTTACGGCGTGGGGGACCGCCTGAGGGTCCCTGGCGGGGCCCAGGGGCAGAGTCCGGTGGGGGTCCAGGGGGCGAAGCCTCCGGAAGCTCTCGTGTATTTACAAATTGTAGGTATTAATATGATGCAGTTTAGTTTCAACTTCAAATGAAATAAGGTGGGCACCTAACAGACCACAAAAATCAAAATTTGACTTTTTTCAGTTATATTCTTACTTGGTAACAGCCAGATAGGATAGATAATGCAGAGGGGTTGAGGAAGGAGGGGAGAATGGATTATTTTGAGGGTTTCCCGGGGCTTTAGAACAATAATTTTAAGGATGAGAGATGTAGTATTTAGAGTGCGTGCGCCCGAAGTGCGCTGAAAAAATCGCCTTTTCAGACTTTTTAGCGATATGAGTAATAGGAAAGCTAAGAAAAATGTCCTGAAGGAGCTAGAGGGCTCTTCCCTCGCCCCTTCTATAAGCGTCAGTCCATTATTACGCTACCGGATTTGGCACTTCCCGTGCCTTCCCGTGCCTAAACAATCTTTACAGATTCGGTAAGTTTACACAGATTAATAGTGATAAAATTTTGCTTTGAAACTTTCTTAGGAGGGGAAATTCCCCTCCGCTGCATGCGTATGGCCATGGGGGCATTGGTGGTTCCCAGTGGCGCCGGTACGGGGGGGGGGCATGGGGGCGCGTGTCCCCCAATGAAATTTTTTTGAAAATTTTAAAATGATCCCAAAAGGCGATTAAGCTATAGATGTCTGTAGGGGGGTAGGGTGAGGTGCGCTTTGACCGAGAGATAGATCTATTTCATTTTCGATCACAAAAGTTTCTCAAACTATCAGAATTTTCGCAAATCCTTCGCAAACTATCAAAAATTTCGCGCGCTGCGCGCGCTTCAACCCTTACCACAATGTTCTTATTATCAATATCTTCTGATAGCAACTCCTGGAGAAGCACAGCAGCAAAGTTGAGAGCTGTTCACGAATTACCAGGTAAATGACTGGCTTTTGGGTGGCATGTAGCTTTGTTGGGCAATTGAAAGTGTCTCGATGTAGATTGTGAATGCACGTTTTGTCATGGAAATCTTATTTAATGAAAAATTTCGCGCGCTTTGCGAGCATGCTTTACGGTTTGCACTCCATCTCATGACCATTATTAAGGTATAAATAATACATGGAACTATAATAGCAGTATATCTGTAGGGACCTAGCATCAGTATGGGATCTTTCAATCTAAGTTGTTGTAGCATGATTTGGAAAGTTGCAATTACGTATTTGCCGTTATACATTTTTAATAAAACATTACCGAGCGCTTTGCGCGCAGCCATTATCGGTATAGATGGCAGACGCGTAACCAAGGGAATGGGGCGAAGGGAGAAGCCCCCTTGAACATATTTCTGGTATTTTAATGTTTACTTTTACAATATTGCTAGTGTTTCCTCTATTTATATGCGGTAAATAGGCCTGGGAAGTGCCATTTTCATCGATCTGGGAGGCATTTTGGGCCAAAATTTTCTTGCGCTTTGCGCCAACCCATGGTGGCGCAAAGGGTTTGCGCCATGATTTTTAATACACTTACGACAAAAAAGCATTCTGAAAACGCGCTTGTTGTTAGTCCTTCACCCCTTTTGCCATACCTATCAGGGAGGTCCAATATCACCTTCCTGCACCTATACTCTCTCCCCCCCCCCCCGTTCCCCAATGCTGGAAGCTGTTCATCTGGATTTCGTTCAAAATTAGTAAAAATACGATAGTGTTAAAGTGCTCTGCGTCATACTCTACAATTATCATTTGGATGCCAGGTAATAAGCATTATGCCATTGCTCCATTTTATGTACTTTATCCAGAGCTTCCGGAAGGCCCTATGCAGGTATCTGTCAGCCTTATATGCCTTTTATAATGCACAATGAAGGGAAGGAAAAATCGTTATAGTCCGACAATGCTTCTGTGGACTCCACACACGTATTTCCGTGTGAAAAGTTTGCCTGAATAGAAAGCGGTAAAGTAGCCAAAAGGGAGTCTTCAGAAGGTTTGTTGACAACGTATTCTTCTCTTAGACAACATACTCTCCTCTTTCACTTAACCAAAAATTAGAATTCACTAAATTATGGACATTTTCCGGCTATATATGATCAGCTCCAAAAGTATTCCAAAGATAGCACCATTTTGCATCTAAGAAACCTTAAATTAGCAAAAATTTCTCAAAGGACCCCTTCCCCAGGATGGCACCTTTATGTAGTGGCAAGGGAAAGATCCCCACTGCTGTATGCAACCGCAGGGGGCATAAAAAGGGAATATTTAAGCGCCGCCAAACACTTGAAAAAAAAACATCCAGCCAGTCGGAAAAATCAGAATTCAGTAAATCAGGGATAGGTGATCAGCTCCCAAAATATCACAAAGATAGCACCATTTTGCATCTAAGCAACCTTAAATAAACAAAAATTTCTCAAAGGGGAGGGTGTCCTCCTTCCCAGGACGGCTCCTTAATGTAGTGACACCTGACAAAGGATCCCACACTGTGTGTACGAACGCAGGGAGTACACACAAAAAAGCGCATTTTGCGAAGACTTGGGAGGTTAACTGAAGTGCCTTTACGACATCATCTGTTGTGCCCCCCCCCCCCATCACCAAAGTCTGGCGGGGCCACTGGTGGTTCCCATGATAACAAAAGACTTTTTGCGAAGCTATGAGAAGCAAGATGTTCAACAGGAAGTACCCCGAACCCCGAAACAATATAAAACGGGTGCGCGGGAAGCGCGCCAAAAACAGCGTTCAGACAGCGTTTGAGACTTTTATTTGTAGCCTATTGTTTTTCTTTAGTTTTAAATGCAATATTTTCGTTGCATAATTTTTTTTGTTAATTTCCCCGGATGCCTGTTCTTTCCAGAAAGCAGGGTATAGGAACCTACATCCTACTTCATGGTTCTTTCTGTCATGTTTCATTTTGTCGATGGTCTTGGACAAGTCCTCTTCAAAGTGTGCCCGCTTAGGGGACGTGTATTACTCCTGCACCTATATCGGCTGCACTCGTAATACCAAGTTCCGCAAACTTGGGTATTAGAGTATGCACGTCAAAAGAGGAGAACATATTCGACACTTGCTATGAACATAACCCTCAACTTCGTTAGTATGAAAAATAAGTTAGTGTCGATTTTGAGGGTTATAGACTATGTGATGCTTTAAAAAGTCAATGAATTGTTTTATGAGCAGTTCTTACATGGACATGGTCAAGGGCATCGGCAGTTCAAGTGCCAGGGAAGTAATTTTAATTTTTATTGAAGGATGCATCTTGGGAAGTTGTGGTCGGCATAGCCTTTAGCCGTAAGCGCCGAAGGAGAGAAGCCGGATGCTGGGGACTGAGGGTTCTGCCCGAGAAATTTTTCTTAGATTTGGCGGCTTTTGCTGCCATTCTGGACCATTTCCGGAGAAGCTCTTATTACCCCCAGGTGTAATTTGAAATGCTAATGAAATAGTTTCCTTATGACGATTATGAAATTAAGATAGTAACCGTCAGTAAATTTGCTGAAGATGGTGGTAGTTGGTGAGGAAAGTAAACAGCAAGAGGTGTAGCGAGGATTTTGGAAATAGTAATTTACTTAAGCTGCCCTACAGAAAGTAATAACGAGGCAATTCCACCTAAGTTTATCTACGCGCACAGCAGTACAGCAGTACTAATGAGACATCGATTTATATAAGGAGTATGCGAAGCACGCCGAATATTTTTCCAGAATTGCGACTCCCTTCACATGGGTAGGGTTTTGGGACTTTGTTTGCAAGGACCATGGTGCATTTTGTGACGTACTGAGCTTCAAGTCACAATAGTGTGGCGCTTAGGAGAAAAGAAGTTTTAAGGCGGTAGACAAAATTTTTAATTGTATTAGTCAGTTTTCTCTAGAGGTGCGCGCTAAGCGCCCCTAAAAATCTTCCTATCATTTAAATGGTTTGTGACATTAACGTTTAAATTCATTTAACATTGAAAAATTTTAATCATGATAGGCTAATTAAAACTTCTCTTATAATTTCTCTGGTTTTGCTTCCTTTCGCTCATTTTTTATTAGATTTATTTTTGAAGCTCTGAAAAAAAGTGGGGGAGCAAGTGCCCCCGTGCCCCCGTAATCCCGCCTATGCGGGGGACACGGCCCCTTCGTGCCCCGGCCTGACTACAGGGCCTGCCTTTGAGACTTTCGACCTTGAGAGGAACATGTGGAAGTTGCTTTATAAACTTTAATTAATGCTATTGAAGGACTGAAGGGTACCGGTATGCATTCAAAAGGAAAGGCTCGTTTTTTGTAGTTTATCTCTGCAATAGGTGAAACTCATGTTTTTTGAACTCTTAATATGAACACCAACCTAATTATAAATCACTACTTCTAGAATGGCAGGGGATTGCAACTTAAAATTAGCAGGGAGTTGTTACGGAAGAAGCAACTTCTCCTTTGCTGCATAATACTGTAAGGCATACATGTCAAGCATAACATTGTACGTTGGTTCATCATTCAGTTGTAAAGTAAGCAACAAATTTCAATACAATTTGTATGTGGATTAAAAACTGATGACGTAAACATACTTTGTAGAGTAGACTTTATGCAAATAATCATAAAAATACAAATTTTTAAATCATACACGTGCATTCGTCCTAATAGTTTTGAGGACGTCTCAATTCACCTACTTTTAGTGCATGTTAAAATGATAAAAATATCCTAAATTCATTCATACTTAGTTAAAATCCTCAACTTCTATTGGTTCATTAAGGTCAGGTGACCGTGCATTATCCTAGGATAACCCACGGTAAATTAAGAATAAAATCACCGGCGGATGAATACAATACCGTACTATATACACTGTATTTATAAGATCACCTAGCTTTAGATATGGCTAGCTGGCTTGACACACATAGGCCTAGCTGAGCATGATATGATATAGGCCTATCCAACGTTAGGCCTATGGTGTGACACTACTCACTAGTCACAAAAAGGCCTACGAAAACGCTTCCATTTCTAAGAAACACTTTTGTTCCCAAATCTTACGTGAAACCCTATAGAGGCAAAGGATCCATAAACGGTTATAATTCAAAGTCAAATAACCTAGGCCCAAGCCTAAGTAACGTTACAACTTACACAAAAGTTCCTTGTCGAGCACTGAATCCTCGAACGAAATCAGCGTTACTAACGTTACCACTGTTAGGGCTGAGATCTCTAACATGTCCAAACTTTTCTCCATATGTACGTTTGAAATGCTGTGACTGTTTATCTCCCAAAATCAGTAGCTGAATCCTAGGCAAATTCCATCATTTGAAGTAACTTAAAAGCTCAAGAATACCTGAACAAGTCCGTTAGGGTTTGAACAAATGACGAGCAATTTTAAAAAGACCGCGCTACTTAAAGCATACTGGTGGATATGTCACTACGTACTGCAGTATAGCCTATACGTCGTACGTGCATGTGTTTATTTACACAGCATGTGCACCCACAGCGTACACAACGTACAATATGCTCTGTGTGCAGTGCAAATGTACATGATACAAATGCAAGATTTCGTGGCTAAGGGGTTACCATGGAGTCATAATACCTCTAGTTACTTTACCAACTGTTAATTTTTTGTCCTTTTCGGCTGTTGAAGTCTAGAAGAAAACCATTTCTCAAATTTAGTCACATCGTTGTTATATTTCATGACTTATGAATATTTCATTGAATTCATTTTGTTTAATAGTAGGCTACTTTATTAACTGCGCACGAATAGGCCTATTGTTTTGAAAGGTTGTGAATAGGTTTCATCTTTCCTCGGGTTTTGATTTCAATAAAAATGTGGTTATCTGCAAACACAAATTTTCTTTCTTTTTACTATTTTTTCATCAAATTCTTGTGTATGAATGAACAGGGTTAATCAACGCTGGACCGTGCATTAAATAGAGGATAATGCACTCCGGGGGTTAATGCTATCGCTAGATGCACTCGGGCTGCGCCCTCGTGCATCGCTTGCATTAACCCCCGATCGTGCATTATCCTCTAGTTAATGCACGGTCCAGCGTTGATTAACCCTTTATTCAACTTAACAACCATGCAACTCTCCTTTAACTCCACTGGCAAGGATTAGTCATTGGAATGGATGAGACATGGCTTATTGAAAATTTCATACATCTAGCGTTATTTCTCTCCCTGGGTATAACTTTGAACATTCTTCCACAGAAAGAAGGGAGGGGTTGTAGCTTTAAACATTTAATGGAACCATCGCTTACAAACTATTTAGCTATGACTAGAAAGTTTTTACGAAGGTATATTTGCATCTTCCTTCATTCAGGTTAAAGGGCGGGTCACACTGAGACAGCGATTTTCAATCCGAAATGGGATCCGAACTTTTCTGAATCGGACCAATACTTTTCTATTCAGAACTTGTTCCAAGGATGGTCACGCTATATCGATAAGTGATCCTAGTTTGTCTCACGATAAACTGTTCTGTTAGCATTATATAGCCTAAATCGCTCAACAAAGCGATATTTGTTCAACCAGAATGCAAAAACATATTGTGGTTTCGATGAATATAGCACTCAATGTGTAATCCCAAATCATGTCAAGATGTCCTGTTTCTTTCAGTCATTGGATAAATGTGATCTTCAAGTGCTGGAAAATTACAGTTTCATGTTCATATTTGACCTTGGGAATTCTTGGGAACTTTTGCTGAATGGCCTTTGGTGATTTCAGCTGGCCTCTAAATTCTGACAAAACTCATAGGGGTTTTCTGATGGATTAAATGCAACACCAAAAACAAGAGAGTTCTTCCTCTCACCATAATGCATCCACACACCAAGTATGAAATCTATCCAAGCTTCCAACCTTGAGATATCGTGTAAAAATGTTTTCAGAGTTTGACCCCTGGTGACCCCAAATGACCTTTGACCTCCATAAAAAACAACGGGGTTCTTTCTCTCACCATAATGCATTTACACACCAAGTATGAAATCTATCCAAGCTTCCAACCTTGAGATATCGTGTAAACAAGGTTTTCAGAGTTTGACCCGTGGTGACCCCAAATGACCTTTGACCTGCACCAAAAACAACAGGGTTTTTTCTCTTACCATAATGCATTCACACACCAAGTATGAAATCTATCCAAGCTTCCAACCTTGAGATATTGTGTAAACAAGGTTTTCAGAGTTTGACCACTGTTGACCCCAAATGACCTTTGACCTCCACCACAAACAACAGGGTTCTTTCTCTCACCATAATGCATTCACATAGTAAGTATAAAATTTATCCAAGCTTCCTACTTTGAGATATCGTGTAAACAAGGCTTTCAGAGTTTGACCACTGGTGACCCCAAATGACCTTTGAACTCCACCACAAATAACAGGGTTCTTTTTTTCACCATAATACATCCACACACCAAGTATGAAATCTATCCAAGCTTCCTACATCGAGATATCGTGTAAACAAGGTTTTCAGAGTTTGACCCCCGGTGACCCGAAATGACCTTTGACCTCCCCCTAAAACAACAGGGTTCTTTCTCTTACCATAATACATCCACACACCAAGTATGAAATCTATCCAAGCTTCCTACTTTGAGATATTGTGTAAACAAAGTTTTCAGAGTTTGACCTGTGGTGACCCCACATGACCTTTGACCTCCACCAAAAACAACAGGGTTCTTTTTCTTAGTATGGGGCATCTACCTACCAACTTTGAGAACTGTCAAAGTTTCCCCTCTTGAGATATCGTGTAAACAAGAAAAGTGTCACAAACACATACACACGCATACACACATATACACACACACACTCACATGCACACATACATACACACACACGCCATCATGACTGCATAGGTTTCTCTTTTCATCGAAACCAAAAATGAGTCCGATTTTTGTACGCGTGTCCGGTGTCTGTCGATGTGACGTCACAAAATAATTTTTCATTTTCTTAGGCCTCTGATACAAACCATATATTTACACAGGTTGGCAAATTTTGGCTCTTTCCGAACAGGAATGGAGAAGATTTTCACTAAAACTCACAAAAATTGGACCGTAATCCTGTCTGAAATCGCTTTAGTGTGACCCGGGTTTAATTCTAGTGAACGCAAGTTGGCATAATTTACTGTTTAAAGGGTATTCTATCAGAGGAGCTGAACTTAAAGGAGCTGGGTAGTGGCGTACTTCCGAAATAAAAACGCCATACCAAAAGAGATGTTTACCCTCAGTGTGAGGTTAATATTGAAAATGTTCCTCTTAATACGTTTTAAATTCTCATTTAAAATAATTTTTGCAATGTAATTTAGTGATATCGTTCCTACATGTTTCCTTAGATTTTTGATTTTCCACTTGCAAGATATTAGACAATTTGTTTTTGAATTTCTAGTTCGTTACTTTTCTTCTGGCACACACATTTTAGAAACGTTTCCATTTGTAACGGTTTTGAACGGTAGCAGTACTAACGTTAGCCTAACTTAGGCTAGCGTTAGCGCCTAGGTGTGCCACGAAAAACAAACTCATTAATCGGAAAAAACAATTACCTGCAAAGCGGACAATGTTGTCCATAAACCTCCAGCAGATAATGAGCGAAATAGGCGTGTGTCTTAATTCCTCTTACGTTAAATTTATCGCACTGAAACACGCAACGCGAATATACTAAACACGTACATACGTTGTGAGTTTTATACTGTGCTAAACACAAGACATGTATGGCTTCATCGTTTTCGGATGAAATCGATAAGCCTAGAATTATAACCGGATGTGACGTAACGAAGTCGGCGAGTCCGAGAATTTATTCTGTTTTGGCGGCTACCCAGCTCCTTTAATGCAACCAGGGAGTTGTTAGGACCTTCATGCAATGACGTTCAAACACTAAGTAGCAGTGGTATGGAATGCTACATTATTGTCGAACTTAGACTGTACTTTACTTGTGTCTATGAACCCCGTAGTGAAAGATTGTATTGTAATCGCCAGTTCAAACTCCATTGAGGCAAAAGGAATCTAGGCAATCACGTGGGCAATTGTGTGGTGTGTGTGTGTGTGTGTGTGTGGGGTGTGTATATGAGTTTGTGACGCTTGGCTTGTAAACACGATATCTCAAGGTAGCTATGATGAATAGTTTTCATACTTGGTATGTAGAATTATTGTATTAAGAGGTCAAAAGTCATGTGAGGTCACCAGAGGTCAAAAACCGAAAACCTTGTACACACCATATCTCCTGATAGGAGGCAAGGATGTTTTTCACACTTGGCACGTTGATGCGTTATAGTCAAAGATAAACCCTATTGATTTTGGTAAAGGTCAAAGGTTATCTGAGGTTACCGGAGGTGAAAATACAAACTTCTTAAAAATCGATTCCTTGCCGAAGGCAAAAGGGACCCCTGCAATCACCCAGGCAATTGTGTCTGTATGTGTGTATATGTGGGTATATGTATGTGTGTTTGTAAAGCTTGACTTGTAAACACGATATATCAAGATAACACAATCTTCATACTTAGTATATAACTCTATCATATTAAAAGAAAGAATGCTACTGTTTTCAGTGGAGTTCAAAGGCCATTTGAGGTATTCAGAGGTTAAAAACCGAAAACCTTGAAAAACACGGTATTTCAAGACAGGATGATGGCTCCTTTTCATACTCGGTATATAGATGTATTACTTTAAGAGAAAGAGCACCCTTCCTGTTTTTTGGAGGTCGAAGGTCATCTTAGGTCATCTTAGGTTATCGGATCTGAAACTTCGTAACTTCGTTAACTTCGTAAACTAAATAGAATGTGGGCGCATGGGCGTCAGTCCTGGGGGACAGGGGTACACGTCTTGGAAAATACACCCATACACATCTTGGAAAAACACCCATTGACTTAAGATTTTTACACAGTAAAGTTTTGACAGAAGTGGCCACGCCCCCCCCCCCCCACACACACTCGAGTAAAGATTGACGCTTCTCTGTGTGCGGTACCTTCATATTGTGTCCTGCGTTTGGCTACAAACGAAAAGTTAAGTTTGAATTTTGTACGATTCCTACGATAAAATTATAGAGAAAAATATTTATTTTTTTCACAAGCATAACTATTACAGTAATGACTCTTATGAATTACCTATGAACACTTGTAAAGGATGATGTGACTAAAGGATGATTAGAAATACCATATGATGAACGACTTCTTTGATAGCGTTGTGGATTAGAGCTTGATTTCTCACGCAGACGGTACCGGGTACGATTCCCTCCTGGGACATGTTCCTTTTTCCATTTTTTTTGTTATTCACTTTTTGGTAGGGTTCAAAGGTCAGATGAGGTCAGCAGAGGTCAAGATGTGAAAAAACCTACAAAATGAAAACGCCAAGAAGTGTAAATTTGAGGGATTAACCAAGTCAGTGCCACAAATCATTCCCTTTCATCAAGGAATCACTAAGCCTTTGGGTTTTCTGGTTACTGTCGAAATTATGAAGTTTAATTAAGAAAACCTTCAGACTGAAAGTTGGTACATCGTTGTAAACGCCGAAGCACCTGATGAGTTTTACGACTCTTTTTGTATTTTTTAACATTATTATGATACCTACTTTTTTAAAGTCACTTATATTGAAGCTAGATCATAAGAGTTGGATTGCATTACTCCTGCGATTAAAAGATCTTGTAACAATAAAGGCAAGTTGTACAAGGGGTATCTTAGACAACACACTAATGAAAACGGGCATGAACAAAAAAGTTTATTGAATCAGATTTCATCAGTAACCCGATGTGCTAAATGGTTATTCTATGGTTTTCTATTTTTCAACTCAGAAAAAAAAAGCTGAAACTACTTGGAAATATTAACTCTTCATAACTGCACTCAAGTTTTAAATACCGCTATGAATGAAATTTTGTGTTATAATGCTCTTAGTAGTGATTCGTCCGAATTGTGTAATGTATTCAATAACTATTTTATAAACATTGGACCTACTATAAAGAACTGAATACCAAAATCTTTATTCAAGACTTTTAGGGGTTATTTACCACAATTTATCTCCACTCAATCTATTTTACCCCGAATAAAGTTCCTGATACTATCTGATCCTTACAGAACATATCTCCTGATTATGATGAGATTCTGCCAAGGTGGTTAACACTGTAGCTCCTATTATTTGCAAACCTCTCGTTTATATTTTAAATTCTTCTACTTATAAAGGTGTAGTTTCCTAGAATGAGAACTGCTAGAGTTGTCCCATTCATAAAAAAATGGTGATTGCATTTTAGTTAGTGACTATCGATAACTATGATATTTTACATAATTACCAATTCGTGTTTGTGACTAGGCGTTCGACAGTGTACCCCTGGTTCACTTAACAGACAAAAAACAGTCATGATTCTGAAAGGAAGCATTTTGTGAGTGGTACTTTGATTGATTTGTCAAATTGTTAAAAGTTTCGACACTGTGCAGCATGATATCGTGTAAGTTTAACTTGAAAATTATGGAGCCGTGGTCTATGTCTTAACTGGTTAAAAGTTGCCTATCCAATACTTCACAATTTGTATCTGTGCATAACAGCCAATCTTCTTATCGTCCCCTCTTTCATACCTTACACATGAATGATCTACTTAAGTCTCATAATAAATTACATATATAGTTTTATATGCAGATGATACGGACAATCGGGACTTATTTTTGTCTATCATGATTTGCAACATTTCCCTAATACTGTTTAAATATAACTTATCAATGTCTATACTTGGCCCTGCACCTAGAAACGTTAATTGAGTGAAACGAAAACAATTTCTATCTTGTTTCGGACCAAGAACAAACCTGTTATCATAACAAAGATAATGTATGCCTTTATAATAACAAAATCCGTTTCTACTACTAATTAAAATTTTTTGGAGTGTATTTAGAGAATCACTTAACCTGGCGTGACCACATTCAGTGTGATTGTGACAGTCTCAAAATGAGTAGGGGTTCTCAACAGAAGTAAAGATATTCTACCCTGTCACACCCTCAAGAACATCTACACTTCTTTAATCTGTCCAAAACTTTTGTATTGTAATATTGTACAGGGAGGAACAAACTTGAGTAATCTCAGGTGTTTAATTATCCTTCAGAATAAAGCTATTTGAATTATTTGTGAAAACGACGCTTAACATAACACTCCACCCTATTATTTAAATGTTAACACCTTAAACGTTTTGATCTACATAAATTTTAGATAGCAATATTTATTTATCAGTCGAATTATGCTTCCCTTGCAGCTATTGTTAACAATTTTTCTTCAAACGTAGCAAGTCCACACTTTTGATCCAAGGAATTTACACATGTTGTCCATACATCTTTGCTCTAATAGTCCTCAAATTTGGAATTATCTCCAAGCCTGTTTCCACATAATGGAACGAATTCCAAATTTAAGATAACATTAAAAACATTTATCTGACAAAATACACGTAACATTTATTTGCATGCTCACTCGCCTTTTCCCGTGAATGTTATAAATTTTGTCTTTGTATGTTTTGTGAGTTTTACAAATTTCTGTTTTGTTTTCTTTTTTGGTAAAAAAGGAACTCACACCTATAGGTTTCCCCAAACATCTCATGAGTCTCTTGGGCGCTCATGTTTGTTTACATGTAAAATTGTTTTTGCACAATATAGCTGCCACAGTTGGCTAGATAAATGTTGATTAAAGTTGAAACTTGAAACTAGGTGTGTAGATATCTAGATATAGACATATCTAGATATGTAAGGTGCCGTGACAATACTCTCTACAACAAACCCACAGATCGTGTTCTCTTCTGTACGCATAATTGCGTAATGGGAAATTACCAGCCTTGGGCAATAAATTGCGCTTTTAGAACGACTGGATAAAATTATGGATCGAAGAGACACTGATCCAAATTCTAATCATTTTCAGTGATATGATTTGAAAAAAAATGATCCAATCTGGATCCGGATCTGATCAAATAAATGATCTCGATTTAGAGTCGTTACCCGGTCTCATCCGGATATTTGCCACTTAACTAAATTACCCGATGTTAACATATGTCAAAAAGCTTCTTCATTTTTTTTCGTGTAGATGAGTGCGTTTAGTAGTGTCGTTCTGTACTTGCATAAACCTTCTGAAAAACTCGTAAAACGTAGAGTGCTGGTCATGTCATCGCCGAAATTCCATTTTAATATTATTTATAGATTCCACGTGACTAGGGTGCGTCATAAATCCAAGTTTTAAAATCTTGCATAACATTAAAAACAAGTACATTCTTTTTAACTTGAAGGACACAGCTGATTTCTTTTTTATCTATATATCGACTCAGTGTACCAAGCTTTGTTGATGTTAATTCTTAAAACGCTTAGTTGCGGCAAATCTCAATGTAAAACAAAGAAACCTTGAATGTAATATCTAAATATGCTCCTTTGCAACCCACCACGCTTCACTTGTAACAGCGAAGTGCATAAAAATTACAAACTTATGGTTTTGAGTGAAAGGTAGATATTGACAACAGTATGAAACAGGAAATGAGAAAAGTCTTGTAATATTACATTCTATTTAAAATAATTTTACACTGGTGTGTGTATACAGTACAAAGATCTTGATAAAGAAATGTTTTGAAAAGGACGATCGTGAGCAGCCTGGTTGGTGAATGATTTCAACAAGTATGTTTCTTTCGAAAATATTGCTCTTAATATATATATATATATATATATATATATATATATATATATATATATATATAATGTATATATACAGGAATGTAGGAAATTTTAGGTAATTAAGAAATATGCATACCTTTAACTGTCACTGAGTGCTCAAACAATGTTTGTGAGTGGTTAATACAACTGTACATCCCTTCATTATCCATCGACGTGGAATGTATAAGCAGAGAATAGTTAGAACAAATGGATATATCGTTCGTAAACCGCTTATCAACTTCTTCTTTATTAAAATATATGAAGATACTTCCGAACTTCCAAATGTTGTTTACTCCCCCGCCGCAGCAGCAGTCAAGCAAAACTGGCTCTGAAACTTTAACCGTGTGATAAATAATGGTGTTAACATTAAACACACGATCGCATACAATCAGCAATAAGAAAAACATATCGAAACGTCTTGAGCAAACCATAACGGTTTTAATGACCGTAAAACTGTTTAGCCTGGAAATTTTACAAAACGAGCACTAAGTAATTTGGGAGGTCTCTGCCTTAACGACAGTAACAAGATATATTTTGTTAACTGCCACCAACGTTGTTGAAGAATCTTGAACCGTGAAATATTATAAAGTTGTTAGGGTTTTTGTGTAGCATTCTTCCGCTTCTGCACATCCTTGCAGAAACACCAAAGTGATTTTTAATTTCACTTTCGGAAACAAGCTTCAAATCTCCTGTAAAACATTAACATGCAAGAAGAAAAATGGTTACACCTACCTTTCGGTACACTTTACACAATAATTAACTTGAGCACTATTGTAACCTCGTAGTCACCCTTGTCAAGTTTTCAAGTCAAGTGGTAAATGTATAGCAGAAACATATTAAAGTTAGTTTCACATTTTACTAAAGAAGTGTAATCAATGACAAAAAGTAAAAAAGGAAGCAACGGTTCTGCCACAGTTTTATCAAAACAGGTTTATAGAAAGTGAAATAATAGTTTCCAAATAATTTTACTGCCAATTCTTTATGACGTCACGTGTGAGTGTTATCATTGACTGCTTTTCAATTTGGATTATTTAAAGTATGTTTTCATACAAAGATTGCATCTCAAAAGCTGATATTAGATGTAAATATTTCCCACCACTTTATTAATATGTCGAAAAATTGGGTTTCAGTTTTTAGAAGATAATCGGATGTGGCAATATTGTTCAAAGAGGTGTGCCATATTATTCTAGTTCTCATTTTGAGGTAAATCCTATCCCATAGGTTCTATCAATTTCCAGTTAACACTGGGGTTCTTGGAGAAACCATCTAAAATGGTTCTGAAATTTTAAAAAAGCCAAAGCAACTATTTCTTTGCCCTGTATGCAGAGCCCTTTAGGTTCCTTGTAAAATCTTTCAAATAAACTTCCTCGTAGACCACTCTAAAATACTTCCAAAAAAGAAAACATTAAAAGATTTTTTCTTTCTGTCTTGTATACACAACCCACAAGCATTTACCCAAGATCTTTGGGTTCTCAGGAAACTTTCTCAAAGGCCCTTTAAGGTTACAAACTTTTCGAAGATGTCTCAGTTTAGTTTCTAGTGAAAAATTATGGTTCAATTGTATCCTTGGTACAGTTCTGAAAAGAAGCATAATGGCAGGGCTGGAGGCCTCGAGTCCGGATTCGGACTCGAGTCTGGGCTCGAGTCCAATTTTTGTGGACTCGGACTTGGCTCGGACTCGGGCCTCTCTGGACTCGGACTTGGCTCGGACTCGAACCTATGAGGAATCGGACTTGAGGCCGAGTCCAGTCGAGTCCACCAGGATTAGGCCTAATTACTTTCACAATTTACAAAAAGTGCATGTTGACTTTTTGCGTAATCAGGACAATTTATCTACATAGCTTTACCAGAATAATTATACAGCTGCAAACCTGCATCAATGGCTCTTGCTGTGTACAGTAAATGACCATGTATGTACATGTTGCACAACCAGTAGTATCTATATAACTCCAATCAAAGCAAATTAACAACAACAGTAGTTAGTTCAAGTTGCTGAATCTGAAAGTTTAAAAGAAGGATTACACAAATCGTCAATTACTAAGAAGATCCAAAGAATAGAACCAATGCCTTGAACCTAGATCCATTCATTATGGTATAACAGAAGGCCTGATGCTTATTGATTATTACACACCTTGCACACTGCAAACAATTTACAGCACATTGTAAGTAAACTTGAATCTCCTAAAGCTTCCTATTCAAACCATGAATTTATCATGGACTTTGTGGAGAGGGCAACTGTTGTTTCCAACATTATGCTCTGTGTGTGTTTACAAATTTTACAAAAGAAGAGAGAAATAATCAACCTTGTATAGAGTCAGAAAATGCTTAGTAATGCTACATAGGGACTTCTTGCTTTTATATTAAGTCATCCTGATCAGTAGGCAGTACATTTTAATAAACTGTCCACCTGCATAGATCAATTGGTGGCTACTGATTTGTCTAAGTTTACTGAAGAGAAATTATGAAGGATACAGATTGGCCATTCACTCATTTAGTCCCCTTTGTAGGACAGTCATATTCATGCACTATAATATCATGCAGAACTTGAATTTTCAGTTCATTTTATTCAGGGACTAATTGTGCTATTACCTATGTTTGTTGATGGGAATGTATGACTATGAGGGGAGAGACTGGGTTGGGATGAAATGGTTGAGTAGGAATTGGTGATATTGTCCACATTACAAAGTTTGGTCACAATTTTTCTTAAGCCTCTTCGATTATCTGACCCTGTAGGAAGCCATGCTAGCTTTACAGTAGTTTTATCCATAGGCAATAATATTTTTATAATTTAGTGCATACTGTACTGTGCATACCAATTAATGTTGTGGGGATCCTACTGTATGCATTGCTCCAGTCCCAATGTTTGTACCTATAAGTTTTGTACATGTGGTACTAGTTCTGCTAGAAAGTCCTCACAGTACATTAAGTTACACATTAGCTTATTACTACCTTACCTGGGGACCAACCTTCAATGACAGCTTTAATTTACAGTATTTTTTTAGTTGTAAAAAGTTCATCATGCTTACTACTCTAAGTTGTGGAGCTCACATACCTGCTTGGAAGACACAGTATGAGTAAGCAGCTTTATAGTCATTTTCTGGATAAATCCATTAAATAGTTACCGTTAACGCTTTGTTATTGGAAGTGTAGGCTACAGTAAAAGCATGATACTTGTAAACACCACTTGCCATTTTGCAAGCCAGTTGTAGGCTGCAGCATAGCCTTCGGTCTGTGACATGTAAATTGTACTAGCCAGTTCTTTGAATAGTGTAACGTTAGTACAGAATTACTTCTCAGTGATCAGGCAGGAACATTAAGCTTATGTGCACTGTATGTATGCGATTGATTTGTTCAGTGTGCACTGCTCTGTGTCCAGAATATAAACTGCACGAAAACACCACTCTAGTTTTGGGCACATGAACTTGAATTAGCCAGTTCTGTGGGGTACCGGTGGCTAACAATTTTCAAATATGTAGACTGTGCAACTCAGTGCTTGTGTTTAATGTGCATTCGCTACGTACCACCGTCAAAATTTTATCATGGCTACCTGCATATGTGTTGTACTGTAGTACTAGTACTAGCTGTAGGTACAAGGCCCAGGTATAGACATGAATTGCATAAACCATACAAAATGATCATAGGCGTGTGTCTTATAAAACAGGGAGGGTTGAGCTTTTGAACAGACTGGCATGCTACTGCAGTGAGACCTACACTTTTGGTTAAATTAGGAAGCCATTCAAGTAGAGGCCCATGTGCCATTTTTGGAAATTTCGGCCCCCATACAACATGTACAGTAATGATCTGCAGAAGATTGCTCTCTTCCTTTGACAATTCCCCTCCCTTCTCTCCCAAGATGGTGGTTTAAAATGTTGAGCAACACCCAATCCATCAGAAACTAAGAGCAGCTCCTGTGCCTATGAAAATAGTGATATCAGACCATAAATAGCCAGGCATGTTTGCTGTTAGCTTACGGTATGACATCTTTATATGCATGTTGGTACCATACATCTTTCCCGATCCTCAAGTCTCACCTGCCAGTGGGATCAGTGAAGTGTGCACAAAAGTCGTTCACGGAAGATAGTTGAGTCCCAAAATTTTAAAGAGCTAACAAACTTTTTACTGAAGTCCTGACTACTACAATTATTTTATGGTAACAGTGAAAAACAGAACTACAGTGGCCTTTGGCTCAAAATACTTGAGGGCTGTTTATTGCTATAGCTGGGTGAACAATTAAGAAAAACTTGTAAATAGCCAAACTTTACTTTTTCTGTTAACTGTTGCAAGGCTGTTGTTTAGTTAAAAAGTTAACAGGATTTATTTTTAAGACCTCCATAGGTGGTTTTTAACTAGTAATTTGGATTTCCATCAATCAAACTGTGTGTGCGCATTTCATCTTTCTCCAGTGCAGAAGCTGCAGTGAACATTTTCATGTGGTCTTTTATTTTGTATGTTTAGTTGTAGCCTGGCTGGGTGTAAATAAGAAAAAATGGTAGCTAGGAGAAAAGCAAATGTTCTTTAATGTGGCTATATGTTATTGATAATACCAGTAAAGAAAGTGTTTGAAGAGCATTTGGTACATATGTAACAATTAATTTGGGGTTTGCAAAGAGGCATTGTCCTTGCCAAAAAATACATTGGTGACATACAGTACTTATGGACCCCAAAGATCCAAACTACTGTAAATGGGCAAAATTACCACATACAGGTCAAGTCACTTTGATGGGACACCAAAGTGGCCATATAGGGAAATCCCCAGTTTTTATGCTAAGGTATGCTCTGCATACTTGTTCTGTACTTATTTCATTCCCTGCCCTGCATGTTTGTTCCATACACATCTTATTCCATTCCTCTGCCCTGCATGCTTGTTCTGTATATATTTGATCCCTCCATCTATATAAAATTTACTGCCCTTTGCAGAGGCTGCAGAGCCAATTTTGAAGTGGGGTGGAGGGCTCATCATCAAAGCAGCCAAATTAATGTTTTAAAAAAGCAGTTTAAGATGTCCCTAAATGACCATGGCAGAAAAAGTGCAGGGGCTATAGCCCCGAACCCCCCTTCCTCACCGCAGTCCATGCCTCTCCCCATTGAGGACCTTTTCGTCCCCACGCAAGTTTTTAAGTTTGCAGGTAACAACGCTGATAGTCTAGTTTCATTCTCAATAGACTTTGCTTTTGTGTGGAACAATTTTAGCCATACAGGTTTCAGCTAGTCATCTGTTGTGAGCTCGCCCCGCCCCCAGGGCAACCTTTGAACCTATCGAAAGAGAGGTTACAAGATGCAGCTGGACTCGGACTCGGAGCATGTGGACGCGGACTTGGCCCGGACTCGAGGTGTTCTGGACTCGGACTTGGCTCGGACTCGAAATGTATGGACTCGACTTCCGCCCTGCATAATGGCCTCCAAATTTGTTCAAGAACTCGTTATTGTTTAGATTTTTAATTGCGTTAGATACTGGGCACCCTTTCTTACGCACATTTGGATAAACTAGAATTCCTTTTGCTGTTAATTTCTCTAAAACGGGAACTAGAGACACATTTGTAACGCGAGAAGTTTAACTGCGGAAACCATTGGAATATGAATCAATCAAATTGTGTCACAAATTTACTACCACTGTAACAAAGTGAAACTACATGTCAAATGATTGTCATCTTAGAATCAAGGAACAAGCATGTAAAATGTTCTGTAAATTATAAATTGGTAATGTAAGCACAGTTGGTTAAAGTTAAAACTTTCGTGGCGACAATGAAGAAAATGTGATTTCATATGTATTAGGCTCATTCGTAGTGTACTGGGTCGATACAGGTTATGTTATTGTTATCACGCTGAATGAAATGTGTATAAACGATGATATCTGCAACTCCATGGATTGCTCGCTTGTTGGTTTAAATCCTTCTTTTGAAAGGATAGACCTCTTTCTTTTACAAACAATATCATGAATCAGCGACATAATGGTTTAAGTAGTAAATAAAAACGAATATTCTTTATGTATTTGGGAGTGATTGCAAATATGAGTTAGCAAGTGATATATTAGCAGTACCCCAATAGATGTAACTGTTTTCCAGCATTAGGGTGAATTTTACAATAATGTTCAAATCAGTTATGATCTATCAGTTAATAACTGTTCGGGTATTTTAACTTTGTTTTAGGTGTTTATTCGGCTAGCATGTATTTGAGAAGGGCTCAATTTGAAATTCTTTTTTTTTCAAAACCATTCCAAATTGAAAGTTTCATCTTTATCGTAGCCATCAAACTGGCCATTTTATCTCTCCCTACAGTTCTTGTACCAATAATGGCAAAATTCCAGCAGCAGTGTGGTTGCAGTTCCACAAAACAGAGAAATAAAAGTAACTTGTAAAGTTTACGACGCTTATCCCGAAGCCAAAATGACCTGGCAAATTGGCAACATAACAGTCAACCCAGAACAAGGAAGTTTAGACCTTGATGTGCGAACTGTTAAGCACAAGCAAACATATAACTCTATATAGACTGTTAGTTACATACCTAGCAGGAGGAATGGCAGTATTACTAGAAAACGTGGAAAATTCGATATAAATCAGAGTTGGAGGGTTACATTTTATACAAAAGGTGGGAACCATTCTAGATATCTCAATTCTTAAAAACCAGATGGTTAAGATTTATATAAGGATTAATTATCATTTATCTTCACTATCTTCAATTTATTACAAATATTAACATTATAAAAAAGGTTCCGTCGTTTCTTATTTCTGCACTAATAAACCATAAAAAATCGCACTCTGATTTGGCTGCCATTTGCATTTCTGATATCAGGATATTTTTTCTTTTGCGTAGCTCCTCCGTCATGATATCAATAAACGGACAACACTCAAATTATGTCATCAGTCTCACATCGCATCATGATGTAATTGCATATTGTGATGTAGGCGGTGTTGGTCCTTCATTCAGTCTTACTGGGATGATTGCCAACAAACAAATAACCACTTACGACAAGCACTGTAACTTTACAGCAACAAAGGTAGAAGGTGGCCTTGGACACAGTTGTCGAGCAATACTGAGGTTTCACCTAAAAACGATAGGGGTAAATAAGCATGAAACGTAAGCGGTACAACCATAGATCAAGTGTATGCCCATGCTGTTTACCAAATAGAGGGTGACTAGGTGTTTCGTCAGTGAAAGAAATACTTACGTAATTGCATTTAAATATTGAAGTGTAAAGTAGATGTATATCTTCGATTGTATTTGTAGCACATCAATATATGGGCTAAGTAGGTTAGCACTGTATGAAACGTACATTGAAGAACTGCTGTCTTTAATTAAAGTTTTACAAATGAATTCACACTTTCCATTACTAAAATAGTAAACTGACTAATTTAATCCACCTACAGAAACCAGCGGACCAAATGAAGAGCAGTGGAGAAGTCTGTACCTTTATATAGCTATTACCATAACAGTGTTCGGGGGGGGGGGGCAGTGATGCTGATTTTTAAGAAATGCGTTTGCAAATATAAAAGGATTAAATCTTTTATCAACTCTCCCATTCACAAGGTCCTTTAGTTGAAACATTTATACTGTGTGCCTCTTTCCCTTTTGAATATTCCATCACTCTGTTAAGTTAACCTACATCAGATGGTACAAGTTCCACATCTAATGGTAATAATTTGTATAAACAGAATTTGGGGAGAAACTTCTAGAGTTACCAAAACCTGCCACTGTCCCTCTAAAGTCATGTTCAATGTTATGCTAAGGACACTTTTACGAATAGGTGGACTACCAGGAGTAACTTTAACAAAAGTGGGAAACCACTTTTTTTTTACAATTTAAGTAATGCCTTTAAGTCAGATCAATTTGCTTGTACAAAATGATAAGTGCATCTTAAATATGTAGATTTTTACTTGTGTTAGTTTTATTTCAACTTCCCAACATTCTTTACGGAAAGCGCATTTTACATGATTTAAACATGGTGCTGTAAGTGGCGTGAATTGCTAACTCAAGATCGCCTTCAAAATGCTTTCCTTTTAAGGTGAAGGTCTTGTTACGCAATGATAAACAAGACCTTCAGAGATAAATTTGTTCATTATTTGGTCTTTTCGTGTTAATGATTTTTAGCTTTAAACAAATAAAGTTCGTTTACATACAGATATCGGTATTTTATGCATGCATACTTACACTCACATATATTAAACCCGTCGAGAAGGGGTGAATTTGCCGTGGTTTATTGAAAACTTGCTTTATCATTAGTAATGACTTACACATTTCTGGTAAATGCAGGTGGTATATACACAGCAATGGGAGTGCGACTATGTTGTACTTTCGTTTATTTCTATACATAGACCAGGGAGCTGTGAGAGATGGAGACACATGGACCGAATCTGTCAGACAATATGTACTTGAGAATAATTTAATCCTTTTCAAGTAGCCAAATTTGATTGACAGGTCTCTTTGTTCTTATGTTTTTGAATTTTGTTGACTTTCCTTCTTAATGATGATCTACCTTTTTCAAAGGGCAGTAATCCTCTAACAAAGACCATTGTCAAAATGTTGCTTTGAAGATAACTGCGCAGCCGATAAATGCGAAACGTTTCCACCGTTTTTGATAAAAACGAATGTTTACCTATTCTTAAGTTGCACAATTCCATTATTACTCTAATTTCTTTATTAAGAAAGGAATATATCTGTTTGAAAACCAATGGGAGTCTAAATTTTGATGATGACATTTTAAACGTTACCGGGGAGTTCCTGAAATAGCGAACAATGTATCTATGTTCAAAAGGTAATAAAAAGATATATCGTACCCTTTTAAAACGTGGCACCTGGCGGCACAAGTTGAAAGAAATTTTGGTGTCCTTGACGACTGGCAATGCGATATCAATGGGGGAAATTATCCTATGAGATCCCTCAAATGTAGCAGACGACAATAACAATTATCTTCACTGCCTAATCTCTCTACGTTTTAGAGGAATTTCAGGAACCAGACAATGCGAAGCTTAAGTGTCGTTTAAGTGTTGTTTCTCCATCCCTTACAGCTCCCTTCATAGACAAAGCAGGGAGCTGCCATTGACAAAATCAGTTTCAAATCTATGAGAGGTCTTTCCCTAGACCGGACGAGCTAGTTATATTAGAACAACGGTTATCATCACTGATGAAAAAAGTAAATGCAACGAATGAAAAAGGGCAGAAAATCTCACTTTGAAGTGAAACATTTTATGAATTGTTCCTTTTATCAATGCTATAGACAGCTTTTATTTGCTTTTTGGTCGTTTATATCTTCATCCTCTAAACTGATCAAAGACTTCTTTGCTAATGGCACATGTTATCTATTTTCTTTCTTTCTTTATTTTCTTTGGGTTCCAGACGTAAGAAAGGCGAGCCTATGATTTGAAGCTACTGCAGTATAAGGGGATTCTCACATAGCGAAGAGAAATGTCACAACCATAACTTTAAACTAGAGGGAAGCGCTCACAAGTTGATTGTCATCTATTTCAAAACCTTGCTTAATTTTCTTAATAAACATTTCATAATTTAAAAACTTTGCAATACATCACAGCCTGCTGATTTCGGGTCGCTCTTACCAACTTTTATTGTTACCTTACATTTCAATTCAAACACAATTGATTACTGTACTACTTCATAACAAATAAGTGCTACATTTTACGGTGTGTACACTTCGTTCAATCTCAAGGCAAGAACATGAACTTTATGGAATAAAATGTAAGCTTTCTTTACATGATAGAGCCAGAAGTAAAATGCTTACACGATGTTGCTTAAGTATCAGCCTGATGTTTTGAGCAAACGCTTTTTTGAAAAATGTGTAAAAGCGCATTGTAATAATGCATTGTTTGCGATTACGTTGCAAGTTCATCTACCAGTTTTGTTGGACCTTGCATGTTGAACGGTTGAATGCTTCTCTTACATGCCGTTATTTAAGAATTTTTGAGTCTAATTTCCACTGCACTTTAAAACAAATGCACAAAGCAGTTGCAAAGACGAAACCATTCGGTCTCTTCTATAACAGCATAGACTTGAAAGCAAAAGCTTATATTAGCATTGCACTAGCTACACATTCAGATATTTATTTCGCAATTTATAGCTCGCCTTTATGTTAAAAGTCTACTTACGATAGTATAGTAGAGAAATAGTGTTGTAATGATCGTTGCATTCACATTACATAAGGTTCCAAGTAATGCCAACCCTTGTGAAAAAATATTTAACCATGGATAATAATCAAGGTTAGCTATGCAATTATGCTTTGAATCACACTAAGCGTGTGCTTATTACATTAGTGGCCCTTAACATCTCATTTGTACAGGTAAAATGCAACAAATGACAGACTGGCTCACTATTTTCTTCATTCCAAATTAGTAAGAAAGGTTATCGATTCTTGATGAAGTAGTAACCTTTACAAGCTATGCTGGACACATTATCTTTCCTTTATTCGCTTAGACTATTATTCGATGCTCTAGCCAAATGTTTCCCACCGAGGTATGTTTAATTTGGGAACGATCTGTGTTTGGTCTTCAGCATGAAAAAGGGCAGCCTTTGCCAGGTGGATGGGAACAATTGCGGAATCAAATCAAAGTAAATATGGATGTGGTTGTCTTATCTGCCGCCGGTTAGTATTTAACCAGGGAGGTCCTAACAACTCCCTGACTTAACTTTGTTCATACGCACTGTCAATGGAATGTTGTGTCTATAAAACCCATGTTTCGATTTTGCTTTTCATTCTCATGTCTATCAGGCAAGAGTTATGTAGTTAGGAATTGAGGTTAACTTACACCTTTCAAGAAACGTTCAGACTGATCATCTAGTAAATTTCAGAAGTGGAAGAAATTGTTTCCTAACTAGAAATTTTAGTCTTTTCGCCATTTTTGACGGACAATTACAATTTTGTAATGTTTCGAGCAAAGTGAATATATTTCATTTACCTTAACTTTAAAACTTGTTTCGCATCAAGTTTGTATTTGATACACAATCACCTCACTTTTCAGACAATGGAAAGTCGTTTAAGCCCCGTGTACACTATCAACATTTCAGGACACATGTGTGGACACATGTTGCTGACACACCTGGACACAGAAATTTTGACCTTGTATACACTAGACACACGTCGCGGACACATGTTGCGACACACTTGAGCAACATGTCAAAAAAGAGCGGGAAAGCAGGATTTTGGAAGGGAGATGGAGGATTCAAAAAGAAAAGGATGTGTTTTGGGATCAGCTGAAATAATATTGGCAATTTTACACGAAGTCCACGTTCCCCGAGGGGGTCCAGCAGTTTCCCGTCCCGACGTGCGCCTCACCTACCCCCTACACCAACCAGGGGTGGCGCCAGGATTTGCTCGATGGGGGAAGGGCAAAGCTCCCCGACGGGGGCAGTAACCCAAACCCTCGATGAGGGCGATAGAGTGCCGAAACGATGTTTGAAGCGAAATTTGGACGCTCGAAGGGCGCCGAAAATTTCAGGCCCTTATTGGAAAAAATTGAAGAAAGTTGAGCTTTTACCCATAGGAAATTATTTGAAAACATTCGAGTTTTCAACCAAGAAAATTAGAAAAATTTGGGTTTGTATTTCAGAATTTGCCCTAATTTGGACCGAAATTAAGTCAATCGTCGGGCGACTGGCTGATGTCTAGAACTACATATTTTATCGTATCCATAACAGATTCCCAACAAAACCGGAAAATTTCCCCGACAGGCAGCCTTCCCAAACGGGGGGCATGCCCCGCTCCCACTTGGCGCCACCAATGACATCACCACGTACATTTTTCTCGTTTTCGTTTTTCCCTCTCTCCCTTTGTTCTTATTTTTACTCTTTGAATTTTTCCGTCACGAAGGGAGGGGGCTAGCCACCTGGGTCCGCAACTAAGGAGGGGGAGGGTTCTAACAGGCGGTTCGGAGGGGGGACTTTCAATGGATCTGAAGGAGAGGGTATGGTGGAGGAGGAGGGGTAGTCGACATGGGAGCCACGAGATGACAGTTAACATTGGGGAAAATTCCATTTATCCCGTCGGGCCCTCCTCAATTTCTCGACGAGAACGACAAACTTCACCGACGGGGGCAGGCTTCCCCGACTGATCATAGCCCCCAGTGCTCTCTGGCACCACCCCTGATTTTTAGATGGATGGTTGTATAGAAAAACCATTATTCAAAAGGAGATTTAAGTTGGGTGGTATTTGTCATAGCAGTTGGCAAAAGACTAATTTTGAAATTAGCTGCCCCCACTCTATTACACCAACTGGAGAACACTGATACATACTCTTGCCCAAAAGTGGAATATTTCCAAACCGGTATCAGGATCCCCCCTGGACAATTGCCCACCTCCCTGGTCAATTCCTCTTAGGCAATTACTCCGGTTAAATTTCCCCCTCCCTTAAAATAGCTCCCATGGCAATAACCCACTTGATTGACCTGCCCCCTATGAGAAAGCTCACAAGAGTGCCTGAAATGTCTTCAATTTTCTCTGTATTTGCAGGATGAGTACTTTAATTCCTTTCCTACCCGATACACATCACAATTGGAACACCTTTTCAGCAACATGATCTAAAATGCCCCCCCCCCCCCCCAAAAAAGAAAAATTTCTAGCGTGTTTAATTCGTAGGGTGACATACTGAACGGATATTTCCCTTAAATTAGTGGTGCGCTACCTACAGGTGGCTCAGCTAATGATCCAAATACGTTTTGTGATTGGTCAGAGCTTGGACACATGTTGCCGGAAGATTGATTTTGAATTATTTGACAACATGTGTCGATACATGTTGGGATACATGTTGCCAACTATTTTTGCTCTGTACACACTTTCAACATTTACGGAAACAAGGTATTGTAGCAACTTGTGTCGACACATGAGTCCTAAAATGTTGAAAGTGTACACAGGCCTTCAAACTGGAACCAAGTGGTTATTAAAATTATCGTCTTCCAATGGCTTCTTCAAAGTCATGAAACACACACTTGGAATCTAGAAGGCCTCGAGGTCATTCGTTTCTGTAGGGTTCATATTTGCAATTGGAATGGAGAGAAAATTTAGGAAAGCGGGGTAGGGGTGGGGGTTTAGAGTGTAATGTGGAGCTGGGAGGGGGACTCATTGAAAACCAAATTCTATACGTTAATTACCACAGATATTTTTTCACCAGCTGTCAGAGAGGTGTTATTGCCATTGTCTTGGACAAGAATATTCCTTTGTTAGTAGTATAGGTTGTTTATTGATAATCCGTGAACGCTACAGTTCTAATAGTTTGAGAACACTTTCCGTCACACTGTATGATTTTATCGTGAATGGGAGGAATTGTTTAGGTTTTATTCCGTTTTTCCTAAAAAATTTCTCATCTGTAGATTCTGCCACATCCTCGACAACTTTTGTTGTTAAACGGTCTTTGCTCTTTATTTCATGTTACTTAAAGTTGACGTTCAATCGTAAAATTTTGACCTGCCTGAAGAAAATGTCAGCTGAATTATAGTACAAATGTAAATACTAATGACACAAGAATAGTGCTGTTGACCAGTCCGAAAAAATATAACAGAAGGTTTTTGCATAAGCTTTGTTTTTCTTAATTGCTACTGAATAGCATGTTACAGACAAAACGAGGTGGAAATTTTGGGAAGCTTAAATAAAGTAAATACAAGTCACTTTTGTTGAAGTTACTCGTAGTAGTTCCTTTTATTCGTAAAAGTGTCCTTAGCATAAAATCGAAAATAACTTTAAAGGGACAGAATCAGGTTTTGGTAACTCTAGAGGTTTCACCCTATATGTTATTCATAAAAATTATTACCTATTAGATGTGGAACTTTTACCATCTCATGTGGGTTAAATTATTAGAGTGATGGAATTGATATGGCTACCAGTCGAAGATATACATTTACTTAATCATTTCAATTTTTAAATGTAATTACGTAAGTATTTCTATCACTGACGAAACCCCTACTGAACCTCTGTTTGGTAATTAACATGTGGTACACATTTCATTCAAAGTTAAAACAATAATATAGGCTGTACAGAACCACACCACAAATGAGCCTAATACGTATGGAATCACATTTTCTTTAGTGTTGTGACGAAATTTTCAGCTTTTACCAACTGTGCTTACAACACCAAGGCTAAAGTTGTTCGTACCTCAGCCTGCAATCTGCTGGCGCAGTAATTCAGTCCATTTGGCTTCCCATACTTAGCTAGCAACAGCTTTAACTGTACCATTGGACCACCGGGTCTTCAAAATCTTTCAGTGATCTCATGTTTCTCATTTTTACATATACTCCTCATCACTCAATCATTGCTCTTTTACGAATTTTTTGTATATTAAACAGATTGGTATTTTGAGACCACTAACAGTAAAGGTCCTAACCATGACCAAAAATTTTGATTTCTTTCAGCGATCCTGTTTTAAACATTCTTCCAGCAGATAAACCTTGTTTCTAGAACGTTCACACAATTGTGTGCTAGAGAGATCGCATTAGTGATCAATTGGTCCAGTCAAATTCTATGGTGAGCATTTGCATACGCATATATGACAATTATCACTGCAGCAACACTCTTCACATCTCTTTCCGACTTGGTACGGCCTTGTCCGTTTTAAAGTAGAGGTTGGCTCACCCCTAGTTCAGTAAACACAATTTTTGGTAAAAACTAAGCCTCAGAGGGTAGCGCCAGGATCTTACTCACAAAGAAGCAAGGTTGAACCAGGGACCGCGGAGATGGGGGTGGGGCTAAGGGGGCTTTAGCCCCCGCACTTTTTCTGCATTTTGGGCTGCCTTAAACTGGGATGATAGGCTTTTTTTTCTTGAACGTATGGAGCCACTTCGATGATTAGCACCTCAACCTCAAAATTGTCTCAGCTGTCCCTGGGTTCTCCAAGGAAGGGGAAGCCACCGGATACCCCAACGGTCCCAATATAGACGGATGGGTGGGAAGTGTTGAAAGAAACATTTGTACCTTACCATGCCATTCCAAGGCATGCTAGGATTAATAGCCGTATATACGTGAAGAGCCGAATTGTGATTTGGTGTTTCTTTCTTTTGGAAACTTGTGTTGTGAATTGTAAAGCGTGCAGAGAGTGTACGTTTTTTTTAATAAGCTTACACCAAAACAAAAAAAAACAAAAAAAAAAAAAATCCGAACCCTCTCATTTAGCGCATAAATTAATCCATTTTCGGACCATTGGGTCTTTTTGGAGATAGCATACTTTGCATAAAATCCATCCCCCTTGTCCTTTGAAATAACGAAACTTCCTTCTATCGCACGACAGTTAAATATATTGAAATGGGTAGGCGGTAGCATTATCAAATACTAAGTAGGCAGTCCCTTGCTTTGAGAGTTTTTCGAAACAAGTGTTCTGAACGGACATTGCGTAATTTAAGTGGACCAATGGCATCTTTGTGCTGTTGGATTGGGGTAATGACCGCAGATACTTTTTAGTGCTGCTATGTTAGGTTTTTCAGCCTTTAACTTGACATGTTTCTGCTCTTCATTTTAGATTTTGAGCTTCATCAGTAGTGGGACTTTTTACTTTGTCCGACCTGGTCATAATTCTTAATATTGAATTAGGGCTTTTCTTAGATCCTGGGGCCTTTATAAAGGACTGTCTCTAACCTGGTACCTTTTCTCCCGTATCCACACCCTTCAGCCTCTTGCTGGTAAATTAATACTACCTTTACGACTTAAGGTTCACGGCCCAGTTCAAGGGGCCCCAAATTCTCACTTAGACCAAATTCAACTCGGGTTTTGTTCCACCAAATTATGAATCACAAGGGAGTCTACGCACGTCTATCCCTCAGCTGGCTTGCTTCCAATCAATAAAGTTCCAATGAACTAGGAGGGGCGTTTGAAATTAGTAGTAGACTGTCTGTGCTCGGGAAGACTCATTCCGATATGGCTTTGCCAAGTACTCCAAAGACGGTTTTGTTTCCACTACCAGAGACTCCATGGAAAGTTCTTTTCACCTCTGGAAAGAGGACAACACAGTCATAGATATATCCTTTCTATAGAGCAGGGATTACCCCTTCCCCAGAAAAAAAAAACAAAAAACGGCCACATCCATTTTTAAGAGGCTAAAAACCAGCCGATTTATCTCAACAGGGACTCTCTTCTTAAACAAGGGCTGAACAGTCCAAGAACTGCAGAGGGAGCTAAAAGGTCCCGAAGGGCCGCTGCCACATCCTCGGTGCCAAGACACCTTTCTTTGAGGCGACAGCCTCCCAGACTTCCAGTCTTCCTCTCTTACTCGGAAGATTTCCAGACCATTGGAATGAAATCTTCTCGAGGGCGGAATCGAAGCTTCTGACGGCTTGGTAAGTAGGGGTTGGCAAGCATGCTCAACGAGAAAAAGAAAAGCTGGATTTAGTCGAGGAGGAAGCAAGAGAAAACATCGCCCGTTGTCCAGAAAATACAGATCTTTATTGCACGACCCTAAAAGGGCTCCAATGCACTAGCCTCGAAAGGCTTTTTTACGCACTACCTAACGGTCGTTAGGTTCTTCATGAAAATGAATCCTTTTCGACTTAAACATAACGGATAGACGGAGTAGGGCCCCTGACGTCAACAGGTATCATCCATCCCATCCCAGTGAAAGGGACCTCTGATTACTAAGGAACACGGAAGGAATTATCGGAAGCAGAGCCTAAAAGGTACCTTTAAACATGTCAACTCGTAATTGTCAAGTTAAACTTACTGTCATTAGAGTATTAGCGCCCTCTGTTGGCTGCCTTATCATCAAGTCCATCAGGGTAGAGAACTTGGATACAAGTAAACCCGCTTATTCATGTTCCTAACCTTTCAAAGGTCGAAGTACTCTGCTTCTACCATTCCTCTTCCGTTAGCCGGAATTTTCGAGGCTTCTTTGAAGACATAATCTCGGTCACACAAAACCGATAACAAGAATACAGCTACCTTTCAAAGATGTGGACTCTCAGAAGTCTTTATGATTATAAGTAGGCTTTAAAAGCTTGTTTAGCAATACACAAAAATGTACTAGGTCTTCTCTTTCTATCAAAAGTACAAAGATACTTGGCATAGTCCATGGGCTGAGGGGGTCCCCTTGTGCATTAGAGGTCCCCTAAGTTTCTCTCCATGTTATTGAAGTACACCATGTGACATATCAAAAAAGTTTGGGTAGACTTTTGGTAACCTGGCAATAATCGAGAAAATGACCTCATAAGCCTAGCCCATTGCCACTCTATTCCAACCAAAATTTAGGGGTAGGGGAAACATAAATCACTTTATCTTTAGAAGTATAAGTCACAGAACAACAAAATAGCCCCTAACATGTTTGTATTTAAGTACTGTGTTCATTAAAATTATCATTTTGCAAATTAGTATGTTAATGAGGTCACGAAAAGTCAAAAGGTTACGAAAATCGGGTGCAAGTGGAAATTTGACCGTTGCTCCAAAAATAACCTGCCAAATCATGGATCCTGATATTTTGATATTTGTGATGCATGGAAATGTTAGAAAAGATGCTACTAATTGTTTTGATATGCATTTCAGGCAATTTAATGTTGGACAGCATTACATAATATCAATTGAAAAATGCCATTCATCTAGAATTTGGGTATCGTGCACTCAAGCATTATAGTATACTGTGAATGCAGTACACTACCCACGCATGCATTACTTGAGCAATATTTGACAATGTTTTTATGCTTCCTTTTAAGAAGAGAAGTTTCTTTGGTCAGTTTTTGTTTCATTAACCCTTACTGTATGGGCCTTTGGAAAGTAGATGTTACCTCATGAACTAGATTAGATGTCAAAAGCTTTACCTACAGTTAATCAGTTTACATGGAAATCTACCGCGTACCTCGGCAAAGCGGTTTTAAAGTTGCATTGCCTGCACACTTACCCATGCCGTGTTATTAAGTGTTTTGTCACAGAGGATTCACACAACACAGAGGCAGTCATACACAGTGAGCTAGTAGGAGATTTCAATCGTGAATTGAACCAGATGGATTAGTGTATTGCACAGTTTGTTCATCACCCTGGAGACTCAGGCACTTGCAGAAATTATGCAGGGAAGTCCAGCTTTACGGCAGGCACATCTGTCATTGCTGCATTTCTTGCAGTTGCAGAGGATTGTTAATTCTTCAGGAATTGGTCTCAGGCCTTTAATTGGCAGCAAAACTTCATCCGTTTTCTTGAAGCCAAAGGCAGTTGGATTCGGTACTGTGGGCCTATGGGGGTGTTACAATGTCACCAACTGATAAGTTGCATAGTAGGATCTACGGATGTGCTGTTGCACTGCATGGCTTGTAGGGGGAAGTTGATCCAAGGGGACCCCTTTACTGTGATGGTAAATATAGTTCCTTAACTGATCCATTGTTATGCACGTGGTGTTCCTTTTTAGCACTTGTACCAAGAATGTCTCACAGGATGCTGCGAAATCATCAGTACAACTTGGTCCAGAATCAAAATATTTGAGATACTCAGATGGATTAGCATTCAAGGCTGCATGCTTTGTCCCCACTTTGCTCGTATAATCACAGCCAGTCAAGGTATGTACTAGTGGTAGGAAATAGCACAGTTCTTTTCCAGTTCTTGGTGCTAGTATGTAAAGTGGAATATATCTTGTTGAATCCCCAACACCTGCTCTTATCCAAAGTTCTCTTAGATCTTCAGAATGAAGAATATCCCAGTAGTGCATGAGGAGAACAAACACATCTGTGTCGCCAGACAAGACAAAAATACGTTGAATTCCACTTTTGACTGCATGCATTGCATGTGGGATGATACGAGCATCTGCCTCTTCTACTTCTGGACACAGATCTGGTATTTCAGCAAAATTGCCATCCATGACACCCTTGCATGTAGCACCATTAGATGCACCCGAAAAGCAACTTGCCACAACACGGACTGTGGAAGGTATTTCTATTCCGCGCTCTATGGCCTGTGTGTAAAGAAGCATCTGGAGTTTCAGTTTATTGTTGCTGGATGACCAGAATCTGTCCATTTGTACGGGTAAAGGTGTTTCATAATGTATATAGTTCATTTCGATTGGGACTTTGTCTTGACGACGATTTCTCTCTGAATCTTTTATGGAACCCTCAACATAAAAATCAAACACTAAATCCAGCCTGTCCGGCCCCGACCCATCGCAGAGATATAGTCCAGGAACTCTTCACAAAATTCGCCAAAAGTCTGAATATCCTCTGTTTTTATCTTCCTGATATTAGCCATCACATCAGCTATACAGGCAGTCTGTAACTCACTGTCCTTTGTGGGAACTCTCTCATCATCTATGGTTAGTTTCGTCTCTATATCCTGGACAAGGGCACTCTTTTATGGTTTTGTCATCAGTCCTTCCTGATCAAACAAGTATGATACGGGCGACTTCAATTGAGAGCCTCATTTGGGCGTCTTCCTTCTTTTTTCCAGAGGACTTTCCTATATTTTCTTTTTCAGGTTTACGTATGCTGAGAAACGTCTTCAGGTTCGTCAGATGAATGGTTGCTGCGAACCTCACTGCCTTTTCAACAAAGCGCTCTTTTCTCAGAGTTTCGTAAGCTTTGGTCCCAATTTCCATCACTGAAAGTAACTGGCTTCTGATATCATCAGACATAACTTCTTGGGTCAGAATATTGTGTAGTTTCACTTGGTCAGGAACAAGCTGAAATGGATTTTCAGTCCTCTCTATTGTGGCGATAATGGCTTGAACTTTCTGTTCCTCTGTTGCTATCTCGGTTTTACTGATGACATGTTCCTCGGAGAGACTGCTTCTAACTCCACTTAATTCCCTGAATAAGTTGCAAATAGCCAGCATTTCGTGGTAGATTAGCTCCCATATTGCCACGAATTTCTTCTTCCTTGTGTTACCAATAATTCCAGATGCACTCTTTTGCGACCTGTTGATGGTCTGCTATAGAGCCATATCGGCACCTACTGCATTGAACTTCCCGTGCGTTCTCTTCACAACAAATTTGTCAGCCATGAAGGCCTGATATACCCCTGGTGCTGTGTCTGGTAGCTTGTACATGTCCTCCAGATACAAAGATCACCACCTAAGATAATTTGTTGAATCAAAGGCTGCAAAGATGGGAAGTAAGGCCTGAACTGCCTGCAAATGCAATGCCCAATCTCCACCACGGTCAGCACGAACAAGGTTCTCAACTTTCTGAATGAGGTAGACGAATGTGTTCCAATACTTGAATGTTTCATTGCTACTCCTTGCATCATCAATGAATTGGTCAAAGTTACTGAAGAGGCCAGGACTCTTTTCCTCAAATTTCCGGAAAATAGCTGCACTTTCATTAGATGATGAAGCAGCCTCCCCTTTCAGGTCCACCAACATATCCAGTTGCTCTTTGTGCACCTGTGCGTTGTCACCTTCCTTGAAAAATGCTTCCCATTGTATCCATAGTAATGCCTCCTTCAGTAACTGAAATCCCTTCAATGACCTGCTGTAGTTCTTGCCACCCAGAACAGAGTCGGCGACATTTAACCCAAAGGTTGCACTCTCTACAAGGATGCTCTCTGCTCCACTTCCTTTCAGGTACTTCCTAAGACAGCTGAAAGCCACTTTAGCCATAAGGAATGACCCCATGCATAGCACAATGTCTCTGAATTCCTCCGGGAGAATCAATTGTATTTCACGTACTATGTGGTAGACACCCTCATCGCATGACACTGGTAGCTTGGGCTGGTCCAGGTGCTGTAGTATTCCATTGAAATTCTTTAGGGCAGTATAAACTGTATCATACTGTGTCACAGGGTATGGAGGAACTGGGAGGAACCCTACTCTCTTCTTGGGAATGTCTTTCTCAGATAGAACTCTATTGGTTTGTGTGAATTTTTTTTCAGACAACCCTACACCACAGTTAATATCATTATCATTATCATGAAAATCAGCTACACCTAAAAACTAACTTTTTTGAAGTAATTGCAAACGAAACAATGTCAAAGTTATGCAACACTGCAAAGAATTTCAGAAGTGGCTCTGGTACTTCCATATTTGCAGTTGCAGTTTCTAAATCATTGGCATCACAGAACCTGTCTTGTAAGTCAAATTCCAATTCTAACAGACATTGTCTAATTTTCTCAGCACACTCTCGGATAGGGTCTGTGCTGCGGATAGTTTCTGCAAGATTTTCTGTTGTTACACTACTACTGAAAAACATCTGAGATTTATTGACTTGTTTTGGCTGAGAAAAGGAAATCTCTGAACCAAAGTGTTCTGTTAGAAGGACCTTCACTTCTCTGTTATTTACTTTAATATCTGAGTTCAGTTCACTATTCATCCGGTCCCTGACTTGACTAAGTTCATAACCGTCACCATTGCGAAGTCCAGCCTCTATTTCTGGCATTACTGTGAACCATGCCCTTTTCTTCGCCTTCATTGGCTGACTCTCCCCTGGCTTTGCTTTAGCACGATCAAATTTTGCTAAGTAATTCCTGATGCAGAGCTTGTGACAGGATAGGTCTGCTCCAAATACAGAATGTTCATCTTGTAAATCACACGTGCGGCTATATACATCATCCTGTAGAAATACAGCTGCCTCTAAGAGTTTCTTGGCCCTATCTGTTTCAGAAATTCTAAACTTTTGGTATACACTTAGATGCTTAACACGCTTACATATTACACATTTATGGCTATAGATGTCACAGCGAGGACTAGGAGGAGGACGAGAGATACCTGTGATCGCACTCTATGCAATTCTGGTTCATTTGCGCTTCTGGCTAATGATAACTGATCACTTATTTTCCTTTTTTTCAATAAACGTATTTAATGTTTTTCGCAATGTATACTTCTTGTAACATTCATTTGACATGTGGTATACAAAATGTTCCTCGTGATCACCAAGCAATTTAAGTCTTTCTGTGACAGTGTCCTTTCGAATGTCTGCATCTTCACGTATGCGTTTCCGACCATTTGCATTGCTCATGATTGGATCTGACGTCGTTGTTTGGCAAATAATGCATTTCTCGACAGAAGGCGATTCTGTTGGGGCAGGCAACAGTTTCCCTCTACTAGTACCAGTCTCCATTTTCGTTAGATATGTGCTGTCATCCCCTGAAATTGACAAGATAAAATCATAAGGTGTTTATAACAACATCAAAACATGAGTTTTACATTATAAGATACAATATAGCTAGATATGTAGTTGTTTGCCTTTACTGTTCATACATGCACAGCATTGGCAGCACAGTGGCCTACCGAGCACCTGAGCACATGATCTGAGCATATAATAAGTTAAGTATAGTGTCAGCATTGTTTCCCTTCAGTTGCATGTTTATCTAATTACTGATCTTTGTAAAGAAGACATCCAGACCTAGATTCAAGATAGTTCTTCATTTAGTACAAAAATCAAAGATTCCAACTAAACAAGATCATGACTAACTCTCCAATGGTTACCGAAAATAGGATTTTTGTCCATTTTGGAATTTTTGAAGGCAAACAGTTCAAATTTCTGTGCAGAATCCAAATCAATCAAGTGACCCGGTGTTTATTTGCACTGCGCCTGACCGTTTTATTTGTGCGATTGACGCCAGAGAAACTGTACGAAGCCCAGTGATTATACGTAGGCCCGGGCACTGTTTGCTAAGTCAGCTCCGATTGCGTAGGACAACATAACATCATGCAAAGGTGCCGATAAGACAGGCAAATGGTTGTTCGAACAAGCCAGGAAAAGGAAGAAAATAATACATTATACATTACTAATACCAGGTACGTTCCTCATTGAATCATGAATTGCAAATAGTCACATGCAGGTAATTTGTTACTCACTGTCAGCATGTGGGACACATAGTGTGGCATGTCAACAAACATTTGGCATAAGCTTTGGGAGAAATTTAATCTTCAAGTCTGATCTCAGGAATGTTTTTTTAGCGACTGAGATTACCATATATTATATGCAACACTGGCTGAATAAAAGCAACTGCACGCCCGATAGAACTTTAGCTCCAGGCCACGGCCACTGCATACACTGCATGCACTGTTATGTACTGCACGCTATCAGACAGATTAACGAGCGGTGAGAGAGAACGAATAGTGAGGGTCCTATGCACGGACTTGAATCCATGCAAGGCACTGTCGCAACCGTCAGCCATTCGTAGTATGACTGGCATGGTAGGCTCATACTTAGTTTCTTAACGCTAGGCTACTGTAGGTAAGGTAACTGGAGGCTTGAAGCCTAACTTCACTACGTTACTGTTGGTAAATCCACTTTTGAGATGCTCTTTCAATTTTTTTTTTTTTTAATTTAGCAAGGCCTAAGTAAAACTTTTAACTGATGAAAGTTCATACCAAATGTGGTGCAATACTTTGAGAAAATTTACAGAGTTTCGTTCCTCTTGCAATTTGACACTTTGGTAGTTGTTCAGTAACAGTAACACCTAACGTTATGGTGCAGTGACATCATCGCGTATCGCGCGCCGCAAGCTAGTTTATCATTAGGCAAAATTTGCCTTTGCTGGAATCAGTCATAGCTACCGCAGTTTTTAGGGGAAAACTGCGGTTCCCTATTAAAGTACTCGACCACTGGTTCATTACTTCAATTAGCTGTTCCAAAGAGTAGCAGCTTTGTTAAAAGCTTTGATGACTATTCTGGTACAACAGTAGCCCAGCACTGTAAGGTTTACATTACAACAAACAACATATCATGCCATGTAATTAGTACTGGCAAAAGGGGATCAGATTGCTTATGGTCATTAAAGGTTAGATCACCTTTCAGTTTTATCTGAGATAAACTGCCATCAAATTTCAACCTTTAGGGCTATTGACAAATGCTTGAATGAGCACCTAATTGGTATTGATAACAACTCTTGACAAGTTTTGGCATAGGAAGATTTTGCAAAATGTTTTTTGTAGGATGCCTGTGGAAAATTCATGATTTCAAAAATTTTTAAATTTGCTTCAAAATCATGGTTAGAGTTAGAATTAGGGTTAGAGTTACGTGGATTAGGACTATTTGACCTGTTGTTCCATAATCCGGTGTCAGAATTATCAAAGAAAGGGTCGAAAAGCGGTTATTTAGGAATTGGAGGTGTGGCCTATTTTGGCCTTTTTCCAAGAAGCTGATTTGTCCATTGGCATGGATCTTCCATTGCCATTATACGAAAAAAAAAAATCGGGAGCGGCAAGTAGACCGAATGTTATCACCAGTAACGTGAGGCTTTGTAATAATCTCGTAACCATGGGCTCTTGTTGCCTAAGCTCGTGAAAATTTCGCATTGTAAAAAATGATTTTGCATCATTTCAGACACAAATTTAGGCATGGACAAAAATACGTACGATTATGCTTAACACACATTGTCTGTTTTCCTTTGATTTCAGTTTCCTGCAAAACAATCCTAAGTTTTGTAACCCCAAATTTTGTCTCTAGCCGTTTTAGTGTGTAATTTGCTTATGGAACTACTCAGGCAAGTCAAACTTTAAGGCGTTCAAAGATGGCGGATTGTAGCGAAAATATTTGCTTGTATATAATTGGTCTATTTTTATATTACTTCAGTTGTCGTACGTCACAAAAATTCGAGGCACATTGCATTTTGGGAGAAAACAGTCTCACTCACTATTTATGAGTCTCGCAAAATAAAAATACTTAAAGAATAAATAAAAAATATACTTCCCGTCGTTCATTCGGAAACGTAAGGGTATA
Organism: Holothuria leucospilota; assembly: GCA_029531755.1. Lineage (NCBI taxonomy): Eukaryota > Metazoa > Echinodermata > Holothuroidea > Aspidochirotida > Holothuriidae > Holothuria > Holothuria leucospilota. The sequence goes on along the minus strand of JAIZAY010000024.1, from coordinate 418,998 downwards.
TCTCAGTTCTCACATTTTTGTCTTTCGTTTGAGTATAATCTTAACGCAGTTCCAGACGTCTTCCTTCTACAATGCTTCCAATCCTTCAGTTATTAGCGGAGTTCATGTGGATGGGGATAGATTGCATTTCTTGTAATTTTTTCCATTCCTTTTGTGATGCAAAACACCATCCCCTCTTAAAAACTTCGCATTTCTTAAAAACAAACGCGAAGTTGTGTATGCAACCTCTCAGAGTAAGACATTAAATACCATCTTTTGGTGAAGACTTAAACTGAAAGGCACTTACCTTGATTTAAACAAAGGCGTCTAGGCTAGGTGAAAGTTTAGTCCTTTTCATAAGGCTGTGCTGCACTCATTTTCAGCCCTGAGAGATTTCGAAACAAATTTGACATTTTCCGACCTATTTGCAAGGACTGAAGTCTAAAACCATATGAGAATAATCATTTCTTTAATTGAAAAGCATGGAAAACATTTTAATGGCTAACATGGGGTACAAGGAAGATTGCACACTATACACCCTTAAACATGTACAGAAAAATCATGCCTTAGAAATTTATCGTGTGCATCAATTGATATTATGGTATGTTTTGAGGCATTGAATGGCCTGAAATGCATATCAAAACAATAAGTAACGTCTCTTCTATCATTTCCATGCATTAAAAATATCAAAATGAATGAATTCATGATTTGGCGGTTTATTTTTGGAGCAACGGTCAAATTTTTACTTGTACCCGATTTTTGTGGCCTTTTGACCTTTTGTGACCTCATTAACATACTAATTTGCAAAATGATTATTTTAATGAACACAGTCCTTAAATAAAAACATGTTAGGGGGTATTTTGTTGTTCTGTGACTTATACTTCCAAAGATACATTGATTTATATTTCCCCTACCCCTAAATTTTGGTTGGAATTGAGCGGCAATGGGGGTGGCTTATGACGTCATTTTCTCGATTATTGCCTGGTTACCAAAAGTCTACCCAAACTTTTTTGATGTGCCACATGGTGTACTTTAATAATATGAAGAGAAACTTAGGGGACCTCTCATGCACACGAGGACCCCCTCAGCCTAAGGACTAGCATAAATGTTTCGCTTTATGGCACCCGCATATCACTTCGTTTCTTTCAAAAATAGGACAATGAGAAACAACTTATCAGCAAACGGACACCTTTCCGCATCATACAATGGATTTATATTTCCCCTACCCCTAAATTTTGGTTGGAATTGAGCGGCAATGGGGGTGGCTTATGACGTCATTTTCTCGATTATTGCCTGGTTACCAAAAGTCTACCCAAACTTTTTTGATGTGCCACATGGTGTACTTTAATAATATGAAGAGAAACTTAGGGGACCTCTCATGCACACGAGGACCCCCTCAGCCTAAGGACTAGCATAAATGTTTCGCTTTATGGCACCCGCATATCACTTCGTTTCTTTCAAAAATAGGACAATGAGAAACAACTTATCAGCAAACGGACACCTTTCCGCATCATACAATGGAAAGAACAGTGCATACAGTACTTTGGGCCATGGGCCAAAGGCACCTCACGGGCACCCCCACCACAACCCAATATATTTTGGAAATCTTGTGGTCCGCTGAATACGCAATCAAGTGGTCATAGTAAATATTTTGGGTCTCACCCATTCAAAACGGCTGCCAAAAACAAACTGGCAGCAAAAATTTTGAATGTTTTGTAATAAATAACAATAAAGAAAATATTTTTAAAAAATATTTTTGAGGCATCGACTCTTAAAATTTAGTCAAATTTTATAACAAAACTTCCAAAATTAATTTGGAGACTATTTTGGCGAGATTCAGGTGAACCAAGATGACGGAAAAACAAAATGGCCGCCATTTTGAATGAAATATTTCCAAATATTGTGTAAAAACATTGTAAAATTTCCACAATCCCCAATCATAATGATGTAAATTAATGTTTCAAAATTAAGGTTGACCTTTACCATCCTTGGCACAAAAGTACTTTTCGGCCAGTGTAGCGGAAAAGCACCGAAGAAGTAAAAACAATACGGTAAAAATTCCCCACAAAGATAAGAAAATAATTAAGACAAATGCAAAAAAATCTCAGCAAATAATCATTAAAAATATATTTTAATTGGAATCCCTAAATATTTCTGATATTTTATCCACTGGACCCTTAGCTAACCAAGATGGCGGAAACAAAAAATGGCCGCCAATATAACAATCATAACGTACAAAAATTATATAAGAAATAATCATTGAAAATACTTTGACACAATTGCCCTTAATATTTAGCCATATTTTATGACAAATAATCCAAAATTATTTATCAAAATATCTCGTTTGTAAGTCAGGTCAAACCAGATTTCTGAAAAGCAAAATGACCGCCAATGCAATAGTTATGTCAATATATTATAATAATAAGGAAAATACTCATGAAAAAATACTTTTTAACACAAGCAAACCTCACCTCTGTTCATATTGACTCTGGCCCTTTGCCTACTTGTTTAATTCCTCGCTTGTAGTTCGTTGGATACACTACAAGTGTACGGTGCCTTTGCTACCCCCTCTGGAATCTTTTGCTGTACAAATTTCCGACCAGGCTCTAAAACATAGCTTCCGCGAATTTGTAAAACTACTCTCTTCTGATTGGTCGCTTTCCCCCACCTTCAAAATATTCAAAATTAGAGCAACGTGGCACCACACATCGGATGATTCATTTGCCTTTCTCTGATTGGCTCACACGAGAATTTGTTTTTACACACTGGCCGCAGAGTTCTTATTAGCGCCTAGTCCCGCTCTCATCTCTCAATTCTGGCTCACCATTCTAAGAGAACGTCGCTGGGGAACTCTCAAAAACTTTTTTAAACGGCTTAAAACTTTCAAAGAGTAAAACTCTGCAAGCAGCACTCATGAAAGAGTAAATGTGGTCAACACAAAACCTTTTTAGAAGTTTCTACAATTATCCTATTCAACTTGCTAAAAGCATCACCCGCCTAAGCGGCTCAAAGTGGCAAACCAGGATACTAAATCAAACATCGCTTCTTACAAAAACAAAAAGTAGGACGTCTTCTAGAACCCTGAAGAGGGAAAAACTTCGTGCAAGATCTCAAGGATTTCAAAGGAAGTAAACAGCCATAAAAGACCGAATTAAATCTGCCAAAAATAGTCTGAAGGCGGAAAAGCACTTCACTTAAAACCTCTTCGATAGACCACCGTCGGTGCGCTTTTTACGTACGCAGAAACGGGCACGAAGAAACAAAGGAGAACTTAAACCTGACTGGACAAAAACAACTGTGAACTATTTACAGAATTCTGTACATTGCGCTAGCAAACAAAATTTCTGTGATAATTATATACAAAACCACCCCGAACCCAAGCCAATTACGTAGGACTATTTACAATCACAATATTTACAGTATTTACAAATTAACTATCACCCGGCCCGCATTGAAACAAGTGGACCCCAACGCCTGCCGAACGTCGACCTTGGCAAACGAACGAAGTCGGCCTCTACCCTCAGCTTAATCTCCGTCCTCACCGACGCCAGGACGACGTCCGCAGGCTTCCCCCCTCCCCTAAACACAATATCACACCGGTCTCTCCACAAGGCCAGCTTTATGGAGGCCGAAACAAAGGCAAGTATCCCGCGAACACTTGTATTGCATGGCGGGGGTGACAGACCATACAAAGCGTAGTCCTGGCTGACCGCCCAGGTGTTACAAACCGTGAGGCGATCAGCCAGGGCTTGAAACCACACCCTGAGGAGGGGCACACTCTCCCACCTTGTGCATCCAGTGCGGGGGCAAATGCCATCTCCAAGACTCCACCGAAGGCGCTTGAGATTCGTTACGATGTGGTCGTGTGTGATCCGCCACAGCAGGTCTCGCCGGCGGTAATCGAGTGACCTGCTGTGGACTACACGCCACACTTCCGGCCCTGACGCATAGTCGTTGCGTTGGACCTGACCAACCAAGTCATCAAAAATGGTCCGGTACAGGTTCCCCGCACTGGACTGCGAAACGTCCCCAACAGTTGACATGATACGGAAAGTGTCCCTCATCTGACAGTATGCCTTAGTGGGCCTCTAACTGTGAGGTACACTGTTGCTAAACGTCGAAGGAAAGAACCAGCGGAACGATAATCCCCCCAATAACGGACAAAGTAGGCAAACGGCAGCTCACTGTCAACGGCACAAAAATCACACTTGGTCAGGAGAAAACGGAGCTTCGAGGGAAAGAGCACGAGGCCCAATCCCCCACACCTAGGGTCCTGATATACCACCTATCTTCTGACCAGCTCCGTCTTCCCTGACCATAGAAAACTAAACACGGCCCTCTCGAGTCGCTCCAGGACACCCTCTGGAGCAGCCAGGACAGTGCCGGGATACCACAAGAGGGGGTAAATGAAACAATTGATTACTGTCACCTTCCCCAACAGACTAATGTAGCGATCGCCGAAGTCCGTCAACCTAGCCTCCACCAGGTCCACTTTCTCATTCCAAGTAAGTGACTCAGGCTAGCCATAACCAAACCATATGCCGTTGATTTTCATGGCGTCGTCAAGCCATGATGCCGCGAAGGGCAGTTGTTTTACCGCCACTTACCTAGACGAAGTCCTTTGGTCTTGTTAGAGTTCAGTCTGGCACCTGTCGCTCTTTGGAAAGTAGACAGCGTGGCAGTAAGGGCCCTGAAGGAGACTAGGTCAGAAACTACGCATGTGACGTCATCAGCATACTGGAGGCACTTGACTTCGGCTCCACCGGTTATGTGAAATGGTCTGAACAAGGGCTCTCCTTGGAAGGCGAGGGATTCACTAAACAATACATAGAGTAGAGGCGACAGGGGGCACCCCTGCCGCACCCCACGTTGGACTCGGAAGGGGTCCGACGGTAGGCCATTAACAATAACACGACTATTTACACTATTATACAACAGCTTAACCCAGTCAACAAAGACTAGATTTAGACCAAACTTCGTCAGCACCTTAAAGAGAAAACCGTGATCAACCATGTCGAAGGCCTTCTCCTGATCGAGGGAGACGAACGAACATGGTAGATCACGGTCCATTACATACTCAACTAAGTCCCGCATCAACCAGAGGTTCTGCTGAATACTGTGTCCCCGCACCGCACATGCCTGGAAAGGCCATACAAGATCCGGCATGGCTGCGCCTAGCCTGTTACAAAGGGCTTTTGCCAGGATCTTTTAGTCTACATTTAGCAGGGTGATTGGTCGCTTGTTTTTCGGTTCGAGGGGGTCTCCAGACTTAGGTAACAATTTTATCACACCAGTGCGTTGAGAGGGGCTCAATGAGGCAGCAAGGAAGGCAGAGACGAATACGTCGCGAAGGTCGTGTCCAACGGTACCCCAGAAGCGTTTATAGAATTCCATCGTAATACCGTCGGACCCGGGCGCCTTTCCGAGTTTCATCTTCGCCACTGCCCTCCAGAGCTCGTCGACAGTCAAGGGGGAACCAAGTTCATCGTTCTGCTCTTTAGAGGGGTTCTTGTCAATGTTATCTACTAGGGGCTGTTGGAGACCCTCATCAACATCTGCCCGGGTGTAAAGCTGTTCATAGAAGCTTTTAAGTACCTCTACGATGCCAAGAGGGTCCTTCTGTACCGCACCGTGGATGTCACGGACTGCCTTTATTCGGCGGTCTATGGCATACTTCGTGACGTCCCGGTTGAACTTGATAGCTGGTTTTTCCTCGGCTTCCACGCAATGCACGAGAGCACGAACGCGGGCCCCGTGTAGTTTCTGATCAAGATACTGCTGGATTGGGTATAGTGCGGAGGAGTCCCCGTTCCTCTCCCTAGAGCAGAACGAGAGGAACTCTTCCCTTCTTCGACGAGCTCTTGCTACACAGTACTCAACTGTAAACTGTTTGATGCGAGACTTGACTTCATCCCACCACTCCAAACCCGTTGAGAAGGCCGGCCTCAATGTTCGCCAACCTTCGTACCTGGCTTTAAACTGTTCTCTACAGTCAGCCTCCGTGAGAATATCTGTGTTCATTTTCCAGAACCCCCTTCCCGCTGGCCATGACTCTGGGGGTTGGAAGGAGACAGTAACTGCATCATGATCCGAAATTGGACATGTCACAACTTCAGTCATTTGGTGACAGACCAAGTGGAGAGTACACCCAGTCCAACCATGAGCCGCCCGCCGTGCCATCTGGACGGTGACAAGTGAAAACGTGCAAACCGGGATGTTGCACTCTCCAAACATCAGCCATGTCGTGATTCTTTATGAACATGTCCAATTCCGCCATGCCGACGCCACAGCCCGAAGACGTACATGAGGCCATTCGGTCGAGCTGTGAGTCGGGGACACAGTTAAAGTCTCCAGCTAGGATACAAGGGGCACAGCCAGGAACGAAGGACGGTTGGGTAGCGAAAAAATCCCTTCTGTCTGAAGGCCGATTGGGCGCGTACACATTACATAGGAAGAAGTTCCCGCAAGGATGTTTTATGGTGATGCAAACCAACCGGCCCTCGTGATCGGAGTCAACGTTTCCGACCATGGGAGTCCATCTTGGTGAAACTAAGATAACGGATCCACAAGAGGACTCCGACCCATAGGAAGCGTGCAAACTCCCACCCCATTCATAGGACCAGGTGTGGACATCGTCCTTATTCAAAATGTGGGTTTCCTGGAGGAAAACGAAGTCCACACCCAGTGATTTGCAAAACTGGAATATCCTGGACCGATTCCGACTGTCTCTCATGCCGTTAACGTTCAGGGTCATGAGGGACAGGGGTCAGTCATGGTGGAATATGTAACTACACATCTGTCTCTGACTTGGCCTTTTTATTCTTACATGGACTTGGTACTGGTCGCCCAGAAGGATGGATCCCCTGGACCGACTCCTCGCCTGAGGCCGACCTGTTTAATTTAGACTCTGGTCCTACACCCTCACACAAATCAAACCAGCCCTCCCCGGATGGTGAGTCCTTTGGTGGAGGCTCTGAGGCAGGTCCCCCAGCATCTAACATGGCAGAGTCAGTCTCCGAGTCTGATGAGAGTTGAAGGCCATTCTCCACTGTTAATAAACCAGCCTCCCCGGATGTCGAAGAGGAGGATGATGGAGGGCCTGCCTAAGGGGTCCCAGAGACCCCTTCACATTCTTTAGAGGTGAGGAAATCCTGCTGCACCTGATTTGCCACCTCATCAGGTGAAGGGGACCTAGGTTCCTCCACCATAGGTTCTGGGCCTGACTGCGAGGGTTCATGTGCCGGCCCCACACCCGCACTGGCACGGGCTGAGTACGAAGTGGGGGCAGGAACCAGGTACATGTCCCTCCCCCCCACAGAGGTTACATCGCATCTCGTTGGGACACTCGACCTTTTCGTGCCCCGTCTGCAGGCACTTGCCACAACGTCTGTTGGGACACGACTTGGCTTCGTGCCCCTCCACTCCACACTTAAAACAGGTGCGGGGCTGCCCAAAGTATCTTATATGAGCTTTGGAACCCCCTATGAAGAGGAAGGACGGTTATTTCCCTCTTCAGTACCATACGGAACTGTCTCTTTCCGTTCAAGATGCCCTTCAGCTCACCTTCCTGGTAGGTGACCCACCGCATATCGGAGACAGTTCCGTACTGACTGAGAACCCTCGCCACCATGCCTTGATCGACCTCAAAGTTCAGGTACAGGACTGTCACCACCACAGAGCGATCATATGGGGTGACAGTGAGCCCTTCCAGCCATTGAAGGCGAGACACACCCTGAACTCGGGCAGCATCTGACCTGAACTTTAGGTCGTACGGGTGTTGCGGGCCGCAAGCGGCTGCAACATCTCTATTTCTTTTACCGCCACACCATTGTTCTTTAACACAGTAAACGCCTGGGGGGTTGGGGGGAGAAACGCTCGCCCCGGACGAAAACTCTAACTTAACAATTGTGCTATCCCGACTCCCGGGCATAGCAGCAGTTTGTGTGGCTTAAGGCCACGGAATGAAAAGAGTAAAAACCTCAGAACTAGTTCTACGAAAGACAAAACTCAGGATGCAGTAAGAACAAAACACAAGCTATACAGAAACAAGGCGCGGTCGGAAACAAATGGACACGACCAGACCTTCTAATCTACTACAACACAAGCACGCTATAAGGTTTTGTGCACAATTGCAATAAGTTGTACAGCCAACACACAGAGATAAAAGTTGAGCCGATAGACCACTGTCGGACATAGAAAAAATAGCTCTCGTTAAGGGTTTTAAGTTCAAAGCTACCCCACTAGAACAACCACACTTTCAGTCCTCAGAGCCCTAAAAGGATAATTATAACAATGAGGATACGATATACTCTGCACAGAGCTAAAGAAACTCTACTGAGACATTTGCACTCAATATCGGGAGACCGGAATCTGTGTCGAATTCTTCCGAAACCACCGATCCCAGCCTTGCGAGGGCGCCCAACCTTAAAGATTATCCAGTTAAATCTAGACTGGAAAGTGACGGTGAACAGGTGAACTGGAAACAACTCACGAGGTTGAAGAAGATTGTCATCTCGATGCTCGTATCGATGCACTGTAAAAGAGCTAATTTCTCTACAGGAATAAAGACCAGGTCGGACAAACTAAAACGTCCCACTACCGATGAAACTCTAAAACCAAGAGCAGAAACATGTCTAGTTAAGGGATAAAAAACCTAACATAGCAGTACTACAAAGTATCTGCGTTATTAACCCAATCCAACAGCACAAAGTTGCCATTGGTCTACTTAAAAGACGCAATGTCCGTTAAGAACACGCGTTTCAAACAACTCTTAACACAAGGGACTGCCAACGTAGTATCAAATTATGCTACCGCCTACTCATTTTAATCGAAAACATTATTAGGTAGGCTATGCAATATGGGAAGATATTCGTACCTTGGACATCCAAAAAGGACGTGTACTAATTAACTATATGGAAAGAAACTATGAAAGAAACTAAAATAAATCTACAGTGGAAATTTTCGGTTCCTTTCGAAAACAATTGCCCTTTTGAGTGTAAAAACCATTGTCGGGTGAACAGGTCCGCCTCGTGGACGCCGTTCTTTCATCGTACCAACTAAGGCTCTCCGACGAAGTTCGAAAAATAAAAATCCCCAACCGGATCAGCCTTCCTTGACGATAGCGAATGGCACCTGGCCTCCTATTGGTACCATCCCTGCTAAGCCTTAGGACCTCCTGCTATTCCTTACATTGCTTTCCGTAGTTTCACAAAGCCTCAAATCATATGGCATGCACAACTACGCGTGTGCTACTGTATGAAATGCTTCTGAGCGCAAAGCAAAGTGTGTTACTGCCTCTACATTGTCAATGCGTTTTTGAGAGACAAGTTGCCCTCTCCGGGTCTGTACTGCCAAAAATGGCACAGTTCAGACAATGTACTCTCTTTTCTGGATACGCGTTATTCTTTTCTTTGCCCTGAGTAATAAGGAAGGCACGCTTCTGAGTTACTACCGTACATTACTTACGCGTTTCTAGTAAGGCACACTTAGTAGTAAGTTATGTGTCTTCACTTTGGAAGCTTGAGAGTTTGAAGAAGCACGTTTGGTATGCTTGAGCAGCAGTGGAAGACCAAAAGTGAGAGACCAAAAGAAAACAAGCCCCTTACGGTATATTTACCTGACTACCCAACATGGGTTAGCCCCTTCGACTTTTAACTTGGGAAAATAAACCGGCAACGGTTGCTGTTTCAGCTGGTACTGCCGTATATGGCTAACATGGCAGAATACAATATCTCATTCTTCTTAATTAGCGATGAGAAAAAAATCGTCATGAAATGAAATGTACACCTGTCATCACAAGTGACACTGAAATGAATGAGATTAATAAAGCCGTACCTCTCTGCGTAATTGAAACTTTTGAAAATGTGGGTCAACTTGCAATTTGCACTTTGGGGAAGACTGCCTCAAAATAGAAGTGGACTTCTCCTCCAGTCTGCAATATGTTACTAGCATCAACTTATCTGTAAAGTTTTCCACACTTTTTCCGATGTCCCGCTAGTGGTAAAACAGGTCAATGTACGGCGCTTCAGAATTAGTCCTTAGGCTGAGGGGGTCCCCGTGTGCATGAGAGGTCCCCTAAGTTTCTCTTCATATTATTGAAATACACCATCTGGCACATCAAAAAAGTTTGGGTAGACTTTTGGTAACCCGGAAATAATTGAGAAAATGACGTCATAAGCCACGCCCATTGACGCTCTATTGGAACCAAAATTTAGGGGTAGGGGAAACATAAATCACTGTATCTTTAGAAGTGTAAGTCACAGAACAACAAAATACCCCTTAACATGTTTGTATTTAAGTACTCTATTCATTCAAACAATCATTTTGCAAATTTAGTATGTTAATGAGGTCACCAAAGGTCAAAAGATCACGAAAATCGGGTACAAGTGCTCCAAAATAACCTGTCAAATTAGTGATTCATTTATTTTGATATTTGTGATGCATGGAAATGTTAGACAAGATGCTACTAATTGTTTTGATATGCATTTTCGGTCATTTAATGCCTAACATCATATCATAATATCAACTGAAAAATTCCATTAATCTAGAAATTGGGTATTGTGAACTCAAGCATATAGTATGCTGTGCATGCAGTGTAGTACCCACAAATACATTAGTTGAGCAATATTTGACAATGTTTTTATGCTTTCCATACAGAAGTGAAGTTTCTTAATGGTCAGTTTGTTTTATTTATCCTTTTATTTACCCTTACTGGGCCTTTGGAAGGTAGCTGGACAGCTCATGAACTGTTCATCCAGCGCCCCCCCCCCCCCCAAATAAATTACGACAGTAAAAATGTACGTACGTCGGCCTGGCCAAGGCTGGTCCTAGGCACTTCGAGGGTCATACTGAATGAATAATATATACATTTTCAGGGTACGTTTCTGCATGCCCTGTGACGTCCAACGGTGCATGCACGCGGCACTCATACTTCACATCAATATAGTACTATAGCCAAACCAATATCGATAGTTGATCGACCGCTCGCCGACATTCATCAATCAAATGTCACAGTATTGATGCATCATGCAATGAAATGATCCAGCTGTGCATGTATAAAATGTTCACTGAGCTAAATCTTTTTTAACAGTTGATCATAATGCCCACTAATGGTCATAAATTAGTCAACTTTTACCCACACAGAAACCACACTTATGCCTTGTGCACAGCAGGATCGTTTTGGGCAAGATTTAGGACCTAATTTAAAAACAATGGTGAACTTGTGAAAACTGAGAACAGATTTCATACACAAAAATTGTTCATTATGTAGTAGTGTATTGATATCAAATTTACCCCTTCCTTTTTCACGCATTTTGCCAATAATTTTGCCTCAAAACAACCTTGTTCTTGATTCATATATATATATATCATATGTAATTTTAAAGCCACTTGACCTGGGGAGTAGCCAGTAATTTGTCGAGGGGGGGGGGGGCATAGACAGTCTCAGCGCTCCGTGCCACGATGAGTTGGCTCGAAGCGCAAGAAAATTTTGACCCAAAATGCCTCCCAGATCGCTGGGAATGTGCACTTCCCAGGCCTACTTACCTCATATAGATAGGGGAAACACTAGCAATATTGTAAAAATAAACATTAAAAAATACCAAAAATATACTCAAGGGGGGCAGCCGCCCCCTTCGCTACGCACCTACTTTTGACAAATTAAAGATGATCTTATCTGCCCTTACACAGTTTTCAAAACTTTGTAGGGGCCTACGGGATCTGTCAGTCTAATTTTTAGCATGTGAAAGGTTGAAAATACTTATTGTCCTTTATACATTTTCAAAAAAAAATTACCGAGCGCTTCGCGCGCAGCCATTACTAGTATAGATGGTGATTGTTAATACACTTAAGACGAAAAAACATTCTGAAACACGCTTGTTTAGTCCTTCACCCCTTTTGCTTTACCTAACAGGGAGGTCTAATATCACCTCCCTGCACCTATACTCTTCCTCCCATTCTTCATTGCTGGAAGCTGTTCGTCTACATTTTAATTCAAAGTTATTAAAATACCATAGTGGTCAAATGCCTGGCATCATCCTCTCTACTATCATTTGGATGTCAGGTAATAATCACCATATCAGTGCCCCATTTTATCTAATTAATCCAGAGCCTCCAGGTGGCACTATACCGGTGTCTGCCAGCCTTAGATGCCCTTTTATAATGCACCATGAAGCAAAGGAAAATTTTTGAAAAAGTCCAATTTCTGTGGACTTCACTCACGTATTTTTACGTAAACACTTTTCCTGAATAGAAGGCCTTGAAGTAGCCAAAGGGGGGGGGGGGGGCTTCAGGAGGGTTGTTGACAACATACCCTTCTCTAAGACAATATGCTCTCCTCTTTCACCTAACCAAAAATTGGAATTCACTAAATTATGGATACTATACTTTCCAGCCATATATGATCAGTTCCAAAAATATACCAAAAATAGCACCATTTTGCTTCTAGACAACCTTAAATTAACAAAAATTTCTCAAAGGGGAGGGGTACATCCCTCCCCAGGACGGCACCGTTATGTAGTGACACAAAAGGATTCCACACTGCTGTTTACAATCGCAAGGGCGCACAAAAAGGTACAGTTTACACAGACTTACACAGATTTACACTGAGGTGGCATCACGACGTACTTCATCTGTTCTGAGGTTCGACTCCTGGCCGGGTCATACCAAAGACTTTAAAAAGGAACCTACTGCCATTGTGCTTGGTGCTCAGCATAAGCAATGGAGTGAGGAAAACAAGCCAGTGAGCCACAACTGGCAAAAAGCCCGACTTAAACCAATTGGTTAGAAGCTGAGCCGTAAAACCTCATCTAACTACTTCATCTGTGCTGCCTCCCCAATCCCTTAGATGATCCTTTATGTTTGGTCCCCCTGTTGAATAACCATGGCTAAGCCACTGTAGGGAGCATATTCCATTATTTAAGGGAGTTCTACCATACTTTACTTGCTAGTATGGGGCCATTTAAACCCTAGGGTCACAATGTTATTATTGGTATAGTGAACGATTGTCTTACAGAGTAATTTTTATTTGATGTAAAGGTCCTTTGATTTACATTCATATTCTTTATTTCTTTCAGTAAACCACACAGACACACAGCCACAGAACATGTAAACACGGGTGCACAGTGATAGATAAATAGCACAGCCACTCTGTTATATACTTAGGCCCACCTGGACATGTGTATAGGCCAAGGGTCAAAGTTACTATTGTACTGCATGCAGTACCAGAAGTGGAATTATAATAACGAAAGAGAGAAAAATAAATATCCTGCGTTTCACCTTAGGTCTACCCTTGGCTCATAAGATTTTCATCTTTATAAAAAGTAACCTTAGGCTCTTGTTGCCTAAGCTCGTGAAAATTTCATATTTTGAAAATGGTTTTGCATCATTTCAGACACATATTTAAGCATGGACAAAAATTTGTACGATTATGCTTAATAAATATTGTCTGTTTTCCTTTCATTTCTATTTCCTGCAAAAAATATCCCCCAAATTTTGCCTCTAGCCGTTTTAGTGTGTAAATTGCCTATGAAACAACTTAGGCAAGTCAAAACTTTATGCCAACAAAGATGGCGGACGGTGGCGACAATATTTGCTCGTCTATGATTTGTCTATTTTTATATGACGTCAGTGGTCGTACGCCAAAAAAATTCTCGGCGCATTGCAATGTGGGAGAAAACAGTCTCGCTCACTATTTATGAGTCTCGAAAAATAAAAATACTAAAAGAATTAATAAAAAAAATACTTCCCTTCGTTCATTCAAAAAAGTAAGGGTATATTTCAGCTTTTCCCTTTTTTTGTCTTTCGTTTGAGTATAACCTTAACGCAGTTCTGGACGTCTTTTTTCTACAATACTTCCAATCCTCCAGTTATTAGCGAAGTTCATATGGATGGGGACATATTGCAATTCTGGTAATTTTTATATTCCTTTTGTGATGCAAAGCATCATCTCCTCTTAAAAACAAAGGAAGTTGTGTGGTGCCACCCATCAGAATAAGACATTAAAAGCATCTTTTGGTAAAGACTTAAACAAAAAGACAGACACTTATCTCGATTAAAACAAGGACTTCAAGGCTAGGTCAAAGTTTACTCTCTCCCATAAGGCTGTGCTGCATTCATTTACAGCCGTGAGAGAATTCGAAACAAATTTTACATTTTCCCACCTATTTGCAAGGACTGAAGTCTAAGACCAAAACAGAATAATCATTTCTTTAATTGACAAGCGTGGCAACATTTTAATGGCTAATATGAGGTACAAGCATGCTTAGAAATATACAGAAAAATCATGCCTTAAAATTGTATGGCGTGTTTAAGTTGATATAATGATATCAACTGATCAAGGGGTGAAGGACTAAACAAGCGTGTTTCAGAATGTTTTTTCGTCTTAAGTGTATTAACAATCACCATCTATACTAGTAATGGCTGCGCGCGAAGCGCTCGGTAATTTTTTTTTTTGAAAATGTATAAAGGACAATAAGTATTTTCAACCTTCCACATGATACAAATTAGACTGACAGATCCCGTAGGCCCCTAAAAAGTTTTGAAAACTGTGTAAGGGTAGATAAGTACTTTCAACCTTCCCCATCATGCCACAAATAAGATTGAAAGATCAAAGATCCCATATTGATGCGAAGCCTAAACAGAGGTTGGAACTTCTGTTTTTCGGAAAAGTGTTGTGATCAGAATAGTTGCATGTGTTATAACCTTAACAATGGTCATGAGATGAAGTGAAAACCGTGACGAATGCGCGCGAAGCGTGCCGAAATTTTTCATTAAATGAGATAACCATGACAAAACCTGCATTCATGCTCTGCATCGAGACACTTTCATTTTCCGAACAAACCTATTTGCCAATCAAAAAGCCAGTCTTTTACCTGAGAATTCATTAACAGCTTTCGACTTCTTCTGTTGCTGTGCTTCTGCAGGAGTTGCAATTGGAAATTAGTGATAATAAGGACAAAATTGAGGTAAGGTTTGAAGGGCGCGGGGCGCACGAAAGTTTTCGATAGTTTGCGAAGGATTTGCGATAATTCTGATAGTTTGAGAACCATTTGTGATAGAAAATGGTTGTAGATCCATCACTCGGTCGAAAACACACCTCAACCTACCTCCTTCAGAAATCTATAGCTGAAACGCCTTTGGGGATCATTTTCAAAATATTTTCCGGCGCCACTGTCCACAGCGTCGTTAATTTGTCAAAAGTAGGCGCGTAGCGAAGGGGGCGGCTGCCGCCCTTGAGTATATTTTTGGTATTTTTTAATGTTTATTTTTACAATATTGCTAGTGTTTCCCCTATTTATATGAGGTAAGTAGGCCTGGGAAGTGCACATTCCCAGAGATCTGGGAGGCATTTTGGGTCGAAATTTTCTTGCGCTTCGCGCCAACTCATCGTGGCACGGAGCGCTGAGACTGTCTATGCCCCCCCCCTTGACAAATTACTGGCTACTCCCCAGGTCAAGTGGCCTTAAAATTACATATGATATATATATATATACATATATACATATATACATATATAATATGAATCAAGAACAAGGTTGTTTTGAGGCAAAATTAGTGGAGGAAATGCGTGAAAAAGGAAGGGGTAAATTTGATATCAATACACTACTACATAATGAACAATTTTTGTGTAAGAAATCTGTTCTCAGTTTTCACAAGTTCACCATTGTGTTTAAAATTAGGTCCTAAATCTTGCCCAAAACGATCCTGCTGTGCACAAGGCATAAGTGTGGTTTCTGTGTGGGTAAAAGTTGACTAATTTATGACCATTAGTGGGCATTATGATCAACTGTTAAAAAAGATTTAGCTCAGTGAACCTTTTATACATGCACAGCTGGATCATTTCATTGTATGATGCATCAATACTGTGACATTTGATTGATAAATGTCGGCGAGCGGTCGATCAACTATCGATATTGGTTTGGCTATAGTACTATGTTGATGTGAAGTATGAGTGCCGCGTGCATGCACCGTTGGACGTCACAGGGCATGCAGAAACGTACCCTGGAAATGTATATATTATTCATTCAGTATGACCCTCGAAGTGCCTAGGACCAGCCTTGGCCAGGCCGACGTACGTACATTTTTACTGTCGTAATTTATTTGGGGGGGGGGGGGGCTGGATGAACAGTTCATGAGCTGTCCAGCTACCTTCCAAAGGCCCAGTAAGGGTAAATAAAAGGGTAAATAAAACAAACTGACCATTAAGAAACTTCACTTCTGTATGGAAAGCATAAAAACATTGTCAAATATTGCTCAACTAATGTATTTGTGGGTACTACACTGCATGCACAGCATACTATATGCTTGAGTGCACAATACCCAATTTCTAGATTAATGGAATTTTTCAGTTGATATTATGATATGTTGTTAGGCATTAAATGACCGAAAATGCATATCAAAACAATTAGTAGCATCTTTTCTAACATTTCCATGCATCACAAATATCAAAATAAATGAATCATTAATTTGACAGGTTATTTTGGAGCAACGGTCAAATTTTCACTTGTACCCGATTTTCGTGATCTTTTGACCTTTGGTGACCTCATTAACAAACTAATTTGCAAAATGATTGTTTGAATGAATAGAGTACTTAAATACAAACATGTTAAGGGGTATTTTGTTGTTCTGTGACTTATACTTCTAAAGATACAGTGATTTATGTTTCCCCTACCCCTAAATTTTGGTTCCAATAGAGCGTCAATGGGCGTGGCTTATGACGTCATTTTCTCAATTATTTCCGGGTTACCAAAAGTCTACCCAAACTTTTTTGATGTGCCAGATGGTGTACTTTAATAATATGAAGAGAAACTTAGGGGACCTCTCATGCACACGGGGACCCCCTCAGCCTAAGGACTAAATGGTAAATCAAACTCAACAGAAGTTTTCTTTACCATACTTTAAATACTGCACATCCATCCGTTGTCCTTTGGTAAGATTTTGGTCTCTGCTTACGCAAGACATATTTCCTTCTAGATTGAACCGTGCATATCGGTACTCTGCCTTAGAATAAACGGCTTTTGATTCATTCCATTTGGATACAGCAAAGTTAACTTTCGAAGAACAACTAATTTTGTCATTTAATAGCCAAGTGAGCTTCACCACTGGTTTCACTAGGAAAACATAACAAACTGCATTTAAAAGCATGTTCTGGTGACCAAATTTGATGTTTTACAAAAAAAATTTCCTGTGTAATCAGTAAAACCCCATCCAGAAATTTCGAAAGGGGGGGGGGCTGAAAGCTCCCTTCAGTATTCTCCTAGATTAACATTATGCTAATTTTTGCGTATTTGTTATTGTTGATGTGGCGAAAAGGGCGGGGGGTGGGGGAGGGGCTGAGGCCGTGAAAACCTCCCTTGGATCCGCGCCTGTCTATAGCATCTTGCATCTGGAAGATAGGAGGTTTTGAAGAAATGCTTCATTTTCATGTTCTGCAGTGCATGATGGGAAACCTGTGATGTCATCTGGGCAAATTGATTAGATATAGCTTTTGTATTTCTTTGTAATGTTGATATCACTAAATTGATTATTTCATAACTATATTTGCTGTACGATAAGTATGGCACAGTATTACACTATATCTACACGGAAAAGCATCTAAACATTCCAACGGTATCAAATTTCAAGGACAAACAAGGTATCCAATTATAAAGAATAACAAAAGGAATCTGAGACAATTTGTCCACTTGGCTTTATGTTCTGTGACCTTGACGAAGTTTGGGGGAGCCAGTCTTTTGGAAGGGATATCTTGAGTTATGAATGGAGTTTTGGTATGGGGTTTGGGTGGCATGTAGTGAAAAATTTTTAACTTTCTTGTAAGGAAAAAGGACTGATTTTTTGAAACAATTAAAGGCTATTTGTGCCTTAAATACAATACACATTCTATCACAATGTTTGTCATGGTACGTCTGTGCAACAAAAATTCAACGTTTAAGTACTGAGCTCAAAGTAAAAACAAGTATATACTTGTAACATAAAAGACAGCCAACTTATGTACTTTTACTTTCTTATTTTAATAACAAGTGTGATCTACTTTTTAGCCAGCAGTACCTAGTTTTTACACACGGGATTACGGATAGAAGGACGATGTAAATGACATCATCCGTCTAAATGTTCCTCTATTTGATCTACTTGTAACAGACATTAAGTACCAACAATGGGATTGAAGAAGTAAGCATCAACAACGGAATAAATTATTTAGTTGTAAAAGTGTCCTAAAATTATCTAACATTTGGTACAAGCGGGTACACAGGCTGTCACACATATCTTCAGAGTTATAGTTATTATGCTGGTGTACAAAGTGCGTCCTCAATTGTTTCATCGGAATTTATGAATATTAAATAGGCTGTTAATCGTGAAAGTCATGTTGAAGAGGACGAAATATATAAATCAGTAAAATTTAACTGTTATACAAATTAAAAAACCTACCTTCAACTGTCACTGAGTGTGCGTATGATGATGCAGAGGCATGGGTGCACTCACCAACATGTCCTTGGCGGGACACGGGGCAGCTCGCCGCTCGCACGGCTCGCACGGCTCGCACGGCTCGCACGGCTCGCACGGCTCGCACGGCTTTCCTAGCTCACGCGCGGCTCGAAACTGCGAGTAGCTACCCGGAAATTCGGCCACTGCAACGAGACGTCACGCGCGGCTGCACGTGCTTGCACGGCACCCTCAGCTCGCTTCCTTACCTTGTAAATAACCTGACTGGTGTGGGTTTAATCCCACTATTTCTAGACCCACTCGTATTACTGATTGTTCTGTTTCACTGATCGACAATGTCCTAACTAATGCAGCTTTGTGTAATGGAGAAGTTGTATCAGCGGAAATCTTGATCAATGATATCAGTGATCATGTCAACCAGCATTGCTAAACCGAGAATAGAATTAAATACTAAAGATGACCAGGATTGTTAATTCAAAGTTTCTTAACTAGTAATGTAAACAGCTTTGTTCGTACAAAGTTCAGTATGAGTTGAACACATGTGCCTGATGAAAATAATGCTAATGATGTATTAGCTAAGTTTCACGATACGTTTATAAATGCATAAGATGCAATCTTTTCTTTTGTGAAAATCAAAAACAGCAAAAGTAGGACAAAAACGTCGAGTATGTCATGAAAAACTGAATGGTGCAACTTTCAGTCCGATCCGACCTTATTTGTTTAAGTTATGGCACTTTAAAAATATGGCGGCCATCTTGGATTTTTTCAATACCGTCTGATGTGAATCTTCACGTTGTTACTTGTTGGGCAGAAAGTTGTTGCATTTTGGACCATCTTTCATAGCTGTTACATTTTGGGCAGAAAGTTGTTTCATTTTGGACCAAGTCGTTACAAAATGGGTCGTAACACGGCGTTCTACACGATAGATTATAATATTCTCCTAAACCAATTATCACATTATGGTAACAAAAGGTTCGGCTAACCTGTGGTTTTAAGTACTATCTTACTTCACGGCAGTGGCGCCGACAGGACTTGGTGATGAGGGACCACATGATGTCTTAATGCCACCCCAGTTGACCCCCAAAGTATGCGTAAATTGTGCATTTTTGTGTGTCCCTGCGATTGTATACAGCAGTGGGGATCCTTCTTTGTCACTAGATAAAGGTACCGTCCTGTGGAATGGTTCTTAGGGGAGAGGGTGAGAAACTTTTGCTAATTTAAGGTTGCTTAGATGCAAAATGGTGCAATCTTTGGGATATTTTTGGAACTGATCATATATGGCTGGAAAATGTCCATAATTTAGAAAATTCTAATATTTTGTTAGGTGAAGGAGGAAAATATGTTGTCTAAGAGAACAGAACGTGGATCTGATTTTAATGTGTTGAAAATATTTCTAATGGTTATTATTATCTATTATTATGCTACATTGTTATTATGCCATTAGCGGCCATTTTGCTTTTTCCGCCATCTTGGTTGACCTGTGTTCCAAAAAAAAAGTTACAAAAATAACTTTAAATTATTTGACGTGATTCATGGCAATATTTTAAGAGCCAGTGTATCCAACAATTTTTCATAAATATTTTTCTCATAAATTCAGTATATTATACTAATTACATTGGCAGCCATTTTGGAAGTTCCACCATCCTGGTTAATTGGAACATAAATAACGTATCTAGAAAAATACTTTGTGAATGCTTATTGAAGATTATGGACAGACTTCAGGTATAAATATGTCACAAATATGTTTTAAGAATTATTTCCCTTATTAT
This sequence comes from Holothuria leucospilota, assembly GCA_029531755.1. Taxonomy (NCBI): domain Eukaryota; kingdom Metazoa; phylum Echinodermata; class Holothuroidea; order Aspidochirotida; family Holothuriidae; genus Holothuria; species Holothuria leucospilota. The sequence continues at coordinate 398,812 of JAIZAY010000024.1, read as the reverse complement.
TATAAAATATTGTAATTATATCACTGGGGTCCATTTTGCTTCTTCCAGAAACTTGATTGACCTAAATTTCAAACACAATGTTTTGAAAAATATGTTCTAATGAGTTGGCACAGAATATGGCCAAATATAACGAGCAACTGTCACAAATATATTTTAGGGATAATTATCCCGATAATTATAATATGCTAAAATTTTAACATTGGTGTTCATTTTGCTTTATCCACCATCTTGTTTGACCCGAATCCTTAACAAAATATTCAGAAAAATACATTTGAATATGTACAACAGTATATGGACACAGTTTAGGTTTCTCTTTATGGAAAGGTTTTAAGGATTATTTTTGGTATTATTATGATCTATTGACATATTTATTGCATTCTCAGCCATTTTGCTTTTCCGCCACCTTGGTTAACCTGACTTCCAAAGAAAATGTTTTGAAATATAATTCTGGATTATTTGTCATAAAATCTGGCCAGATTTTAAGGACAACTGTGCCAAAAGAGTTTTTAATGATTATTTCTCATATTACTTTTATACATCATGATCGTTCTATTGGCGGCCATTTTGGTGTTTCTGCCCTCTTGCTTAGTATGGAGTCCCTCATAAAATATCGGGAATCATGTTTTGAACTTTATGCACAATCTGCTGTAACGATATTTGGGGTTTTCAATGGAAATATATTTTTAATGATTATTTTCTGAGATTTCTTTTGCATTTTTTAATTATTTCCTTATTTTGTTGGTAATTTTTACTATATTGTTTTACTTTTTCGGTGCTTTTCCGCCATATTGGCTGGCAAGTACTCTTGTGCCAAGGATTGTAAAATTCAACCTTAATTTTAAAACATTAATATGCATCATTTACGTTTGAGGATCGTGGAAATTTGCAATGTTTTTGCACAACTTTTGGACATATTTCAGTTTGGCGTCCATTTTGTTTTTCCGCCATCTTGGTTAATCTCACCACAACAGTCTCAAAAATTCATTTTGGAGCTTTTGTCATAAAATATGACCAAATTTTAAGAGTCGATGCCTCAAAATATTTTTTTAGAAATACGTCCTTCATTATTATTATTTAATACAAAATATTCATAATTTTATCACCATTTTGATTTTGGCAGCCATTTTGAATGAGTGAGACCCAAAATGTTTACCGTTACGACTTGATTTCGTGTTCAGGGACCCTAAGACTTTCAAACATATGGGTCGGACAGTTGTGGGGAGTGCCCGTGAGGTACTTTTGCCTAATGGCCTATAACATAATATTCCGATAAATGTGGCAGACATCTGGTAATCTTAAATAGCGAAGGTGGCCATTTTGAATTTCAAGATGGCCGCCACATAATTATGAACATTTTCTATCACCATTGGATTCTTAGACCCCCAAAATGTGGGTAAAGACGTTTCAAGGATCTCAATATCTGTTTTACTTAACAAGATATTCAACAAAACAGATCTACAAGGGCGGCCATTTTGAAATCCAAGATGGCCGCCATACGGGTGAATTTCTGAGGCCCCTGAACTAAAAATGCTTTCAGTGTGGTATTCTAGCCATATCCCAAGTCTCATGCTTTTAAGGGAAAATGCACAAACTTCCTAAAATTTGGAGCTAAGCCACCCCACTACTGGGAAAACCATGAAAAATATAATGTTCAAAATGTGAGTCCGTTGCTAGTTGTACACATATGCACACAGACGCCCTGTACTGATTTTCCCCTTTGCCGAACCTCACTCGACTCTTGAAACATACTCTTAAGTAGTATGGAAAAGTCTCAATACCATCTGATCTTGTGAAGGTATTCAGAGGTTTTCCACGTTTGACTTTCCGTTGCAGAAACTTTAACAAGCGCCATTTGAACTGAAACGACCAGTAATTCAACCACATCGACACATCAGGTGTAAAAAATAATCATGTTCCCTACCTTGCGATATCATTGTAACAATGTTTTTTGGATTTTACATCTGGTGACCTCACTTGGCTTTAACCTTACCAAAACAATAGACATCTTTTTCTTAATATGATAAATGAATATGACAAATATTTAAAGCGTCCACCATTCCTAACTTGAGATATCTCGTTTACAAGCAATCTCCAAGGGTTTTGAAGTTTTACCTCATACAAAATTTGACCTCCACCAAAAACAATAGAGTTTATTTGTAAATACAACCCATGCCCATGCCAAGTATGAAAAGTATCCCTGCTTCCTTCCTTGAGATAAAGTGTTTGCAAGGTTTTCAGTTTTTGAATTCTGGTGAGCAAACATGACCTCTGACCTCCACTAAATAACTTAGGGTTCTTTCCTTTAATATGATAAATCCTTAACCTAGTATGAAAAGTATCCATCATCTCTATTTAGCGATAACATGTTCACAAGCTAAGAGTTATTTCATGTGTCCTCTCATTCTTGTTTGATGTAGGCGTTTTTAAAAAAAATGATCTCTATCTTTCATAAAGACACAGCTACATGCGTAATCCTTAGGTTATCAAGCAAATAACAAACTTCAAAGCAGAGACCAGCATTGCAAAGGTGTATATCAGTGGTTCCCAAAGGGTCGTTTTCACCCCCTGGGAGATGTTTTCGCAACTCAGGGAGCGGTAAGAGCCAAGGGGTTGGCAGGGAGGCGTTTGCAAAAATGAGATACTAAATTTAATCGAAGCTTTAAAGGATATCAAGATCTTCTTTTTGCAGAACTTTCACATAAGTATGCATTAAATTGGAGACAAAATGACTCAACAAATCGAGTTGGCCTAACTTTCCCCCTTAAGGTACAAAGTTGGTAAATTATCTCATTTGCTAGATGCCAGGAAATCGCAAATAACAGTGTTGCATTTTAAACTATTCCTTGTGGTACCCCCATGATGAAGTTATGTACGCTACCACACGGTCATGAACCATGCCACAATGAACAGTGTCGAAGGCAACACGTTATGCAATATCAGCATTTTGAGACTTGAATTTACGGACGGCATGTGTTGCAGAATAAGGAGCTGTGGTACAACTAATTGTGTAAACAGTCGATTACAACTTCAGCTGAAAAGTTTCCGTCTATGAAGCGGTGTCTCGGTCTCGGAAGGTAGTCTCGGTCTCGGATATTGAGGTTTGGACTACAACATTGTTTCATACACATGGCCTAAAGTAGCAGTTGTTTTGCAGCCGTGCGTGATGTAACAATATAGCTCGGCTAAGTACTTGAGCTAAAGACCGGATAACATGAATGATCAGCTAAGGAGTGCAGCTCATGGGGGATTGCTCCTGATGGAATAGAAAGCTCTTTGTGGGTTAGAGAAATTTAAATAAAGGGAGATGTTGAAATGTTGCTTTTGGCATTTTAGCCTTTGGAATGAGGAAGTCTGTCCTATTAAACTCCATGTTTTTCCTTAAAGACACGATATAACTTCCAGGGCAAAGTGGATTTGTGGCAACAGCTGTCAAATTATCATTGTGTATTAGCTTGCAGGAAAAGACTTGGAGGGTGTAACTAATTGTAATCAGAGATTATCCGAATCCCTTCAAGGAATCTGCAAAAATCATAAATTATGTTTTGAATTATTACTTTTGTTATTTCATTCAATAGTAAAGCAGGAAAGACAGGGATGTCATTACTAATAACCTCCCCACAGATTTTGGGAATAGTATTTATCAGATTGTCTTTCAAGTTGTTTTACGTTAATGATTTCCAGCTACGTAAACACGTTCCCTGGTCCTCTTATTTTTCACAATTTAACATGTATAATAAAGGCAATGGCGCAAAGTTTGATAAACGGATTGTAAAAGGTTAACTTCATTGAACAAACAATGTATCATGTGTCAATGGGTTCTGTACTCGTACCCGTACCCACAGATTAGTTGTTCTCCACGGTTTAGTATCGGCCCCTGAAGGTTTTTTCGCAACAAATGGAATGGGGGGGGGGGACAAGAGCAAAGGGCGGCAGTGGGGGTATTTTAAAAGTACGAAATCGCACTAAAGTTAAAGGGGGCTAAAAATGATACCAAGTATTTTCCTCTTGCTGAACTTTCAAATAAGTATGCAATAAAATGGCAGGAGTTAACAAGTCGGGTAGGTCTAATATTCTCTCTTAAGGTTCACTACAAAGTTTTGAATTATCTCGTCTGCCAGCTGCCAGGAAATCGCATCAAACAGTTTTCAGTTTCAATTTTCTTTTGTGAGGACCCCCATACCTTCATCAGTGGCGGTAAAGGGGGAGGCTATGGGTCCATAGATCAAAGTTGTCCTCCCAATTTAATCTCAAATGTAATTCTTGCCTTGCTGTTCATAGAAGCACATATTCACATAACCGACAATTGTAGGTACACTGTTGAAAATGTTGGGCAAAAATTACCCACCTTTTTAACCAAAGTTGGGCGTATATTCAACAACCTCAAAAGTTGGGCAAGAAATGACCAACAGAATTGGTCAAAATTAGCAAATCATCAGTTGGGCACACAAACTCCCAATTATTTGGTAAATCATGTGGGTCAAGTTTAACCAACTATTTAGCCTAGGTTATTTTACAAGAATGGCTGGTTAAATGAGCATTGCTTTCCCAGGAGCGTTCTGTACACTTTCTACCCATCAGTTGTTAAAATGACATCAATTTATTGGAAAAGACGTTAGCTGTTTTGGGGGCAGTTCATCTTTCAATGTTTATCGTGATCCTAGCTATTCCTAAATTTCTAGCTTTCAGTTATAGGTATAACGAATCACTCGTAACTGAGTTCATGAAAAGTCTAAGCAAAGAAAGGCATACAATGTACTTTACACTATTTAAATATCTTTAAATTTGACACATGCCGTTAGAAAATACCATACGTTACAATGGACACCTTCACTGAGATGTACATTTTAGGTTATGGCAACCCACCACTAATCCATTCGTCTTTGTGGTTTGTCCTCTCGATTCGTAATATCCAAAACAATAAAGTTTAAATAGGTTTTACTTCCATCAATATATAACTAATAACACAAGCCAAATGTATCCAAATTCTAGAAGTTCCTGCAGAGTCGCATAACACGTTAGTATTTTTGCATTATGAAATGCTATAAAAATTGTTAAGTCAGATATGTCAATGCCCTTTCGGACCTGAAAGAGAATACCCAAGATTCTGGACTCTCATTGGATAGACGTTTCCCGCTCAGTAACGTCTGTTGAATCTCACACAAACGTGTGCTAGGTTTTAGCACGTTTTTAAAAATTTCATGGAAATAGGGCCCGATTCTGTGACCAAACAGAATATATGAATGTTTCTCTTTTACAATTTTGAAAGGAATTTTCATTGCAATGAACCCATGTCTTGTTATCCGAAGAAATATGAAGCAAAATCGAATCAACGCGAGCTTTAGCTCCGCCGAGAACGATTTGCCCAATATGTAGGTAAGGCAAAAAAAAAAAAAATGCCCAACCGTTAATGAAAGCTTGTCGGCAGTTTGACTAGTAATTGGAAAATGCAACAACACATGTATTGATTAGAAATTTTTACTATTACATGAGCAAAGTTTGTCCACCATATTATTAGTGAGTTTTACCCAACCAAAAAATTACCCAATGTTTTAACAGTGTCGGTAGCCTAATTGAAAATAATAGAAAACGTTTGCACTGCAAAAAAGTAGGGTAATAAAATATCTTCTGAAAATGCTATATTTTGGCTTGCGAATTTGGGCTATCTCTAATAATTTCCGGTGTAGGACACCTTGAGTAGCATTTGTCTTCCAAAGCCCCATGTGGCCACTATCAACCTTCTTCCCACCCACAAGACAAGCCAACCGCAAAATCAAAGAAGCCTTCCATTAGTATCGACTCAAGGACAAATGGTCAAAGGGTGATTTAGAATGCTTCATTAGTTCTCGTGCTGGTAATTTCGTAAATACCGCAGAATTTAAGGGGGCATCGCCCCTGGTCCCTCACTGGGACAATGTACCATCAGGACAGCTAGGGAGGGCCTCTAGACTCCCTGCCCGTGGGGAACACTTCACACCGTGGGATCCCCAAAATTTTTCTCTCTATTAGTGAAAACGCTTTTTCATCCTTGACTCCGATGAAGACTTCACACCCTTGTTTTCGCGGGTTTTGGATTTGTCATCAGACCCGGTACCCCTTTTGTCTGTTTGTACTGCCATGGATCCCTTTCATTTTAACATGTGCCTCATTTTTGTCCTTTCATTTATGGCACAATTGGGACATGGTGGGGGGGGGGGCGTTTTCCCACCCCATATGGTGAAGGGGACGATGAGCTGGAAAAGGTTGGGAACCACTGGTGTAAATGAACTTCATTCATACGTTACCAACTTTCAAAAGTAATACCTACGCGGAAGGACTTAGCAAATACATTTTAGTCTTACAAGAGATGGTTGATTAAAATATATCTTCTTTTAAGTGTAACAAATTTGCTGTAACTTTCAGTTTTATCCATTTCAGACCGCAATTTTAAGCTGGCAACAAGAAAAAGCCCTTAGCTAAATTTCAACCGCATGTAACGTAGGTTGAGGTTGGATTCATGGAGCTTCTACGAAGTAGCTCTTTGGTGGAGTGACACTCAAATATATTTTACAGCTATGCGATATTAATTCAGTAGGCACCCGTCCACCATCTTTGTCAAATCATCGTAGCAAAGACCGATTAAGAGCAATTTAAATGATGAAAGGTGTCGTTTTCCCTACTTGAAATATTCGGGGTATTAGAGTTAAACATGTAGATCAATTCAACGTAGCCGGGTACGTACAAAGACCAAACTAGGACGTAACTGTGTAGAAACGGAAACTTACTTTGCAATAGCCTATATGAAATGAAAGACGTCAGACGAAAATGGTCTCTGTGCTTAGACAGACGATGTCTTCCGTGCATTATTGACATTTATGAAGACTTTGGACTTAGGTTAAAGCTTTAATGGTTTTAGTGATTCGGTATACATTTTCTCAGACGACTGTAATATTCGTCACACCTGTGCTAATGATGTTAATACGATTGTGTTGTACATGAGTGTTTGCTCCATCACAAAATGGATGTATTCGTCATCTTGTTAATTTATTCGACGTTTGATTTTACTCGTGGTGAGTAATTAAATTTAATTTACTTAAGAGAAGCATTGTTGAACATTTTCAATATTTTAGCGTTTGCCTCGTCAAATTTACGTGCTATATCATCTTCTCAAACTGTTATTGCCTAGGACCATGTCTGCTCTGTTCTCTGTTTCAGGCGAAGAGCGTCATGAATATTGTAAATCCCCGCAGCATTTGGAATTAGGAACAACTGGAACAATTAGGTGTTCTTTTGAGGAAGGCTTCTTTGGAGTATTTTGGTATAATTCATCAGATGTAGAAGAGAGAGCAATCATCACTTTGAAGGACACCGTGAAAGATGGCGAAGGGTACCTCTCTGGAGAGTTCGATATTCAGTCAGACGGCTCCTTGATAATAAATCACGTGTCACTGAGACATGATAAAGTCTTCACGGTAGTTGTATTTAATTCCACTTTGCAAGACCCTGTTCACCTAAGCGTTCGGGTAGTAGTATATGGTAAGTTACTTTTGCATTTCACATGTGTAGTAACTAATTTTATGACGTTTCTATATTGTAAACCAATATTCATTTGCCCGCACTATCACTGACTCCAATCAGCCGAAAGTGTTTTACATTCATGATTCATTCACAAAAATCTAATTTCATCAACGGTACGGAAGAGTTGGTGTGGTTTACTGCTTTTCCACATTCTGAAGTAAGGGGTTTGTAAAATTAGAGAAACATTCTCTTTCTCTGAAGGCTTGTACATCTAGAATGCAGGCTAGGAACTTTGGAAAGAGATATTTGATCAAGTGGGAGCACAGTTCATTTTTTGCTAAATTCTAATGGAAGGGTATGTTCTATGATATCGGTGGCTGAGTGCAACTTTAAATTAAAACCAGTGTTGAATGTCAATTGTGAGAAGAAAGTAGCAACACCTCTTACATTGCTTCAAGATTCAACATATATTTAGTAAATGTAAATATTAAGTAAAATACATATTGTTTGGAAGGGAAATGATATTTTATTCACAGTATTCTTTGGGGACAGATTGGAAACCAAAACACCAAGTGACAATGATTTAGGAAATGCAGACTCCTTCCAAGTGTCTGTGTGGAGGAAAGCACAAAGCTAGGCTGCAGCTTTGCACTTTTGTAGTATATATCACCAGGGAGTTGCCATTTGACATCTCCCTGGTATCACAAATGGCTGCATTTCACGTCACTGTCATGACACTACATTATTCCTTTTAAAACAAACAAGAACGGGGAATCATTCCAACACACACATGAAAGAAGCTTATTTTGGTGTTGAAAATCCACCGTTTCTGTCCTTAGGCATATTTAGTAATTGTTATGCTCGATAAGGAAAGTCTGTATAAATGTCTGGAAGAATTTTAGTAATTGAATAAAGTCACCAAATTTGCAATGAAAATGCTATGTCTGAAGTACAATTACAAATTCAAAGAAATTTCCAAAATACTTAGTCTGAACAGGAAAAATGATCATGCTAAAAGATGGAACCATTTTGACACAAAAGTAGGAAATATTAGGAAAAAAGTGTGCTTAACATGTAGATCATGTTCATGACAATGGTATAACCATGTCGGAAGACTTCCTGTTGTCATTTTTGTGTTTTATGTTCCTCAAAGTATTTTCGTAGAGACCTTTATATGAGAGATCGAAAAGGAGAACTGTTATCCGAGACCAAGGTCAAGATTTCCCTTTCAGAATCCAAGACTTAGTTACCGATGTCAAGAACTTTCTATTTCGTTTCGAACCCACTTTGATCACAATCAGTTGTCACTTTTTTGGATTCTTCAGAAATGCATGTCCTTTTCATGCGCTGCCCTATGTAATGTTCAAAGTTAAATGGACATCAAAGTAAACAAACGGTAACTTGGAATCATACAACCCACGAGAAGAAGCAACATTGTTTGTTACATTTACTGTACAATTTATTCTACGTCTAAGACTAGCTTAACGGGAATGGCTAGGTTGAGACCAATTCTAGCCTAAGGATTAATGACGGCGGCCGCCGATCTTTTGTAACAAGCGATGCTGTCCATCCTGACCAAGAACCCAAACTGAACTCTATATAGTAGACACAATATGATTCATCAATACTAACGAAAATGCTTCCACATGCTTATTAAGAAAACTATCTATAGTTCCTATCGTGAGATATGCAATTTGTCAGGTTTCAGATTTTGACCTCTAGTAATCTCTGACTTTCTTCTAAACAGATGAGATTCTTGTCTAAATAATACAACGCTATAATTTCAAGTACTAGAAATATCCGTCATTTACATCTTGATCTATCACGTCTACCAGCAATTCCCAAGGCTTTACATTGTTTCACTTCCGATGACCCTTACCTCAGGTAACAACTGACCTCTATCAAAACCAAAAGGGGTTCAGCTGCTGCCTACAACGCATTCACATACCAAGTTTGAAAAGTATGCATGGTTTCTACTTTGAGATAATGCGTTTTGATGATGTTTTGTTCTTGACCTCTGGTGACTTTCCATGATCTCCAACCTGCACTAAAACAGGTAATATTTTTCTCTTAACAGGATAAATGTACTTAAGGTGATCACTTTTGTGACCTCACATGACCTCTGACTTCTATCATAAGCAAAATGATGCTTCCTCTGAAGATAATGAAACCATGTGCAATTAGACATCCCTGTACTTGCAGGAAATTAGGTATCGAACCCTCTTGAATATAACACAGCTTAGAAGTGTAAGGTTATTACAAAATGATGGCTGATGGCTTTGATACAAATGTTACTACTGTCTATACCCGGGAGCTGTTCCTCGGAGTCTATACTAGTACCGAGCACCTGTAACGTTGTAGAGCTTGACTGAGACTAGTCTTGTTGAAGACTACAGTTCATTTCCGTCCACCACATATCGGCTGTGAAGCATATGTTCCAGTACGCCCTCTACTGCTCTACTATTGAATTCTCCAGAGTTTCTGGATCGTTCAATAGTAGAGTAGTAGAGGGCAGAAAATTTGAAAAATTTTGGGGAAATTGAGGGTCCTCAGATGCAATTTGGTGCAACATTTTGGACAAACTTTACAGACAATTACCGCAAATTTTTGCCATTTCTTACAGAAGACACAAATGAGGGGTTTTCCCTTGGATCTGGGGGGCCGAAGCATACTTCAGCCCCCACATTTTTGACTGAGGGCTAAGCCCCTAGCCCCCCTCGCTTTCTATGCCCTTGTATATATATATACATATATATAAGAAAAGTAGGTAGAAAGCACCACAAAGATGACAATATTAGAACATATAAAAGATAACAAGACAACGTATATTTCGAAGACGCCTGTCTTCGTCCTCAGCGTTAAGTGAAGTGGAGGTTTTTTACATTACAGACATCACAGATAGAGAGGAAAAAGAAAAGAAAAAAACAAAATTGTATGATGGTAAATAGTGGTCATTCCACGGAAACCTTGTGTTCAACATCAACGTCAATCTGAAGTGACAGTTTAATTACAGACAACGGATAAAGAATAAAATTAAACTGTCACTTCAGATTGACGTTGATGTTAAACAAGGTTTCCGTGGAATGACCACTATTTACCATCATACAATTTTGTTTTTTCTTTTCTTTTTCCCCTCTATCTCTGATGTCTGTAATGTAAAAAACCTCCACTTCACTTGCAAAATTCAGAAGTGTTCCTGTGGGTATTTGACCGTGCCAGTATGTACCATCGTATGGAGAAATGTGGCCGCTCCATTTGAGAGTCCAGAAAAGTGCTGTTGAACTGGTCACAATAAAGTCGTATACTGAATTGGTCCAGGTTAAGTTCAGTTGCCCTGCTAACAATGTCTAAAGTCCAACTGGACTGGTCCACTAAAGCCCAGTTGAACCAACTACAATAAAGCCCAACTGCACTGGTCTGGTAAAGTTTAGTTGAACTGGGCCCTGTATAATTTAGGGTTAGGATCGATCTTAAGTTTGTTTTTAATGGGACTATTGCATTGGAGATCAAACTTAAGATCGATCGTTACTCTTCATGGAACAGAGACGTGGTCTAGAAAGGTCCTATTTAACTGGTCCAGTATATTCCAGTTGAACTGATCACAATGTTTAAAGCCCAATTGGACTGGCTAGTAAAGTCCAGTTGAACAGGTAACGATGAAGTCTAATTGAACTGGTCTAGTTTAAGTCCACTTGAACGGGTTCAGGAAGGTACGGTTGACCTAATACAGTAAAGTTAAAATGAACTGGTCAGTGATGTCCAAAAATAGGACCAGCAAATTCCTTTCGATCTGGTGCAGGAAACCCAATTTGGCTGGTCCACACAAGTCCAAATGAATCGTCCAGTAAAGTCCATTTGAACTGGTCCAATAAAATACAGTTTGACACGTGCGGTTACGTTCAGATGAACACATCCAGAAAAGTCCTATGGACTTATGTTAAGAAACAAAGGTCTTCACGGCTGGTTGGCAACAGACTTAATATTTTCGCCACAGTTAGCAGTAGATTCCAATTCGTCTACTTGCTCCCTGCAATCGTGCCAGCGTTTACACGCCCAAAACCTAACATGCAAGCATATTTTCTTAGTGCCAACCAGTGACGTAACCGTGAATGGTCTGATTAAATTGATCTGTTTTTACCTAATTTGCATAATCAAGCTAGAATACATTTTTCAGATGAGAGTTTTTGCAGAAATTTTTCACGGCTTCTTTTTCAAATTTTTACCCAAATAATTGCAACTCACACACTCAAACAGTTTACATCAAGATTTCCTCTTTATTTAAATTGTTTTTACTTTGTGTTTTGTCACCTATTTTTATAAAAATTCCATATGAGAATATACATATGTCTTGACACAATGCTAATATAAATATACATTTAATGGAATGTTGTACCATCGATGATTTTGGCTTCCTTGGCTGGTCAGGATTTTGTTCGGTTTTCTATTTTTTCCCTGTCCGTTTCAAAGCACGTAAAAAGCACGCTCTCTTGATTGATCATTTATGTTTGCTGTCCTTTCGGGGACGTAGCTCCTATGGGGAGCAGAATAGAGAGTAGAACTTCTTCGGGTGTAATGTTTGGTTTCACCCCTTAGATTTTCGCCAAAGAGTTCGAGGGACACTTGGAGTTCTTCAAATGCGACTCTGGTCCCAGACGAGTGTTCACAAGGCTCGTTTGGTATCGTCGGGGAGGTTAAGTGCTTTCGGTTGGGCCTTCTGCTTGGGATGGCGTGTTGCAGCCCTCCCGCTTGTTCTCGCAGGGGTCGTTTAGATGTAATTTATTTCGTTCTCCATTTTGTACAATAAGTGGGCTGTATATAGTGAATTTGTAAATAGTTTGTATATATTGTACCTATGGGGCCCGAGATACGCTGTTGTGAAGTTTGTGTTGGGGGCTTGTTCAGGCCTAGTCTACAGTTTGTGTTTCCTTTGGGATCGTGGCTCTTTCATTACGCTACGCGTTCGGTTTGGTTAGTCTGTTTTCAGGCTTTTTTAGCCAGTCAGGTAAATAATTTGTAAATTTGCACACACTCCCATACAGGGATTGTTCATCAAAGAGACCCATATGTTAAACACTCTGACCACAATTGTGTGGACAGCAGAGCCATCTACAGAGCTTATGTAACACACACTCTCAATACTTCGTACACAAGAGTAATTACATAATCAGCATGTTCAGCCAAGTGCGTTAGTTTTGTGGTTTATACAGTGCTAACCCTGAGGAAACTCGAGAGCGATCAAAGAGATTACGGTAACCAGGGAGGTGTTAGGAATCTGATCACCTGACAACCTGACAAATCTGCAATTACCTGGATGTTAAATAAAAAGGAGCTTACGGAGTCGAACGCCTTTTGGAGCAGTTATAGTGAGCTCGTGGAACGTTGGGTTAGTGATTTTGGTTGTCAGTTTGGGAAACTTGTTTCACCTTCTGGTCGTGTCCTTTTTAAGCGCGTAAAAGCAATATTCGTCAATACATTTGAAGCACACAATTCACATCTGAGTTACCCTTTATGTGGTATAAACTTTTAATGGTATCCACTTAATCGATGAAATTTATTGCGATATGCCAGTTGACTTTAAAGGGAAGCAGGTGGACTTGCTAAGTTGACCTACCTCATGTGATCCTTCTGTCGATTTCAATATCAGAGCTTATTTCCAACTGACGTGCGTCCTCCAGTTTTATAGCTAGTGTGTGTGCCGAAAATTACGCCATGGAGTCTGGTGTCCAGTTTTGCATTTTTGGAAATTAGACATTTTGACGTTGCTCTTCCAATTCCATTTGTGCCGAATTGCACCACTTGTACCTGTGTGTGAGTTGATATCTATCCTCCATTTATATATATATAAATATAATTATATATATATATATATATATATATATATATATATATATATATATATATATATATATATATATATATTATATATATATATATATATATATGAATATATATATATATGTGTGTGTGTGTTTATATATATGTATATATTTATATATATAGTAGGTCGAAATATGGTTGATCGACCTGTGAATATGTAGGTCGGAAGTTGTGTAAACTGTTTCTATCATGAAAGTTAAGTCAGTCCCAAGTACTGGCGTAGCCTTTATAAACAGGGGAAACAACAGAAGAAATAAGTCAGAGAGAAAATTAAGCCATGAGCGGGACTTGAACCCAGCGCCTGTAGTTCACAAGACGACCGCTCTAACTACTAAGCTATCACGGCTTCGTAGCGTCGAGCGTGGCAGTTTAGGTAGAAATACCAACCCTTCTCAATTTTCTCCCTTGTTACCATGGTAACACCCCAAGCCAAGCGGGGCT